>JXCR01142290.1:2517-40988 GCA_002079205.1 Phalaenopsis hybrid cultivar
ATTTGATCGAGCCTCACCCTCAATTCTTGTGTTTATCCTTCGAGATAGATATAGGATTTGAGGTAAAAGTGCTCTTTATCTAAACTATGAAAATTATGGAGTCAGTTTGACTTCATCTTTTTCAAAACCCAACTTTTTTAACGTCCTTCCGAAGCGGGCAACGGGATTTTAATTCCGATGACCGACAGCTTTTTACGGGCAAACTCCACACCAAAAATAGTGCCGACAACTATTTATCACCAAATATAAATAACTCCTAAGGATTAAGAGAAAATAACTTTTACTAGTCCGTAAGGTACTTTTGCTTTTAGAAGAATGCCATTTGATTTATGTAATGCCTCTGCTACATTTCAAAGATGTATGATGTCAATTTTTTGTGATTTAACTGAAAAAGGGATTGAAGTATTTATGGATGATTTTTCAGTGCTTGGAACTTCATTTGAACTATGTTCAGAACATTTATCAAAAGTTCTTAAGCGCTGTGAAGAAATAAATTTAGTCCTTAATTAAGAAAAAAGCCAATTTATGGTAGCAGGAGAAATTGTATTATGACATAAAGTATTAGAAGATGGTATGGAAGTAGATCCTGCTAAAATTCAAGTGATCGCTAATTTACCTTATCCAACAAATGTGATGGAAATTAGGAGTTTTTTAGAACATGTTGGATTCTACAGGTGATATATTAAAGACGTTTCAAAAATTGCTAAGCCTTTATTTCATTTACTGAAGAAAGATACAATTTTTAATTTTGATGAAGAGTGCCTAAAAGCTTTTAAGTTATTAAAAGAAAAATTAATCAATGCACCAATTATAGTTTCACTAGTTTGGGGAAAACCTTTTGAATTAATGTGTGATGCTAGTGATTATGCTATTGGAGCTGTTTTAGGATAAATATATGATAAAATTTTCAAAGTAATTTACTATGCTAGAAAAACTCTTCATGACACTCAAATTAATTATACAACAACTGAAAAATAGTTATTAGCAATAATATTTGCCTTTAATAAATTTAGATCATCTTTAATTAGAACTCACGGTGTAGTGCATACAAATCATTTTGCTATTAAGTACCTAATGGAAAAGAAGGATGTTAAACCTAGACTTATAAGATGGATTCTTCTTTTGCAAGAATTTGATTTTGAAAAAGTAGATCGAAAGGGGATTGAAAATCAAATTGTCAATCATTTGTCCAGGCTTGAATTAGAAAAACGACTCTGTTTTGATAATGAAATTAATGAACATTTTCCAAATGAAAAATCATTCAATATTAATGAGTGGTTTGTTCATCGTATGCAAACATTGTGAACTTTCTTGTTAGTGATATTATACCCTATGGAATGACATACCGACAGAAGAGGAAATTCATTTCTGAAGCTAAGACTTATTTTTTGGATGACCCATTTTTATATAAACAAGGAAAGGATCTGATTATTGAAGATGTGTAAGATTAGAAGAAACTTATGAAATTATCCAAAAATGAAATAATTCTGATTTGTGGGGACATTTTGGTGTTGATAAAACAACATACAAAAATTTACAATCTGGATTCTATTAGCCTACTATTTTTAGAGATGTTAATACTTATATCAAAACTTGTGATAGATGTCAACGAGTAAACAATATTTCTAGAAGAAATGAGATTCCCATCAATTATATACTGTGAGTTGAAATATTTGATGTTTGGAGATTAGATTTTATGGGACCATTTATACCATATTTTGAGAATTTAAATATTTTGTTAGTAGTGGACTATGCATCCAAATGGATAGAAGCAGTTGCTTTACCTCTATGTGATGCTCAAAGTGTTGGAAAATTTTTGGAAACAAACATAGTTTGTAGATTTGGGATGCTGAGAGCTATCATAACTGATGGGTGAAGTAATTTCAGAAATGCCATAATCGAGAAGTTACTAAAGAAATATCATATAAACCATGGAATTACTACTGCTTATCATCCTCAGACAAGTGGTTTGGCTGAATTATCTAAGTGGGAAATTAAAATAATTTTGGAAAAATCTGTAAATCCAACAAAAATGGATTGGTTAGTCAAACATGACTATGCTTTGTGGGCTTATAGGACTGCATATAGAACTCCTATAGGAATGTCCATATATTGGCTAATATTTGGTAAAGCTTGTCACTTACCAGTTAAACTTGAGCATAAAGCGTATTGAGCAATTAAAGAGTTCAATTATAATTTGAAAGATGCTGGTGAGAAAAGATTATTAAAACTAAATGAGCTTTAAGAGATAAGAAATGAATCTTATAAAAGTACTCGATTTACAAAGAAAAGATGAAATAGTGGCATGACCAAAGGATGCTTACTAAATTTTTTTTTTGTCAGGGCAAAAAGTTTTACTATATAATGCAAGGTTAATATTATTCTCAGACAAACTTAAGTCCAGGTGGATGGGCCCATTTGTTGTGATGAAAGTTTATCCTTATGGAGTGTGGATATTAAAGATTTGAAGACTGATAAAGTGTTTAAAGTGTATGGTCATAGACTGAAAACTTGTTTTATAGGAGTTCGACATAAATTTAATGAATCAATGATGTTAGGTCAACCAGAATAAGCACTGGTTACGTCGGGCTGACGACGTAAAACTAAGCGCTTTGTGGCAGGCAACCCATAGTTATCAGTGTGTTTTTCTTTAATTGGTGTTTGTGTGTGATTAAGAAAAATTGGGGTAGTATGTTTGAGCTATTATGTGTTAGTATTGATTTTAAAACTTTATTTAGTAACATAGACATGCTAGAATGAGAATTTGGACATTAAATTGACAGGTGCAAAAATGTGGCCAAGATTCCGCACTTAAGCACGACAGTTAAAAACCATGTGTGAAATCAAGATTCCAAAAGGTTTAATCACTAATTAGTATGTAAAAAAAACGTGTCAAGGCAATTCCTTGACGTGCCTAGAAGTTAGTTGAGGGATTTAGGCCTATAAATAGAAGGATTTTGTTAAGGAATTTCACCCCAGATCCTTTTCAGCCCTAAATGTCTAAAAGAAAGAGAGATTTAGAGAAAATGTCTTCTTGGGAGATGGATTTGAAGAATAATGAAGATACATGAGGAAGAGATTCATTAGTTAAAGTGCAAAAGAGATGTATAATTGTTTCTTAGCCGTTAGTATTAAAGGAATATCAGAAAAGATCAACAAAATTGAGACTAATATGACTTTACTTGAGACCAAGGTAATTGAGATTCATACCCATCTTGAGCATATTGGATAGCAATTAAAAATGTAATTTAGTCATACTAGTTATATAGAGGAAGCACATAAGGAGATGTTTCATAAGCAAAAATGGATTGAAGAAGATAGTTTCAGAGCTTTTCACCACTGTCCGTTTTATCAACTTTATATTCTGATTGCCCCAGGAGAGACTAATGAAAGACCAGAGTTTGTCCTAACAAATGAAGAATGGAATTAAGTTTAATGTTAGAGTTTGTTTGTTAGGAGTTGTTGTTTAATGTGTTATGTGTTAAGCGTTAAATACTATTTTTTGGAGTTTATGTTTGTTAGGTATTTGTGCTTAGAAGACTTTCTCATCCAAGACTTTTTGGAGTGAGAATTAAGTGTTACATTTATTTGTAATTGTTTATGAATTAATATATGTGTTTTTTTTTGTGAAAATTAGTGTTATTTTTAGCCTCGAATTGAATTAAGTTATATGTAGAATTTTGAGAGAAAGGAGAGTTGCAGGAGATGAAAATAGTCCTTTAAGTGTTATGAGATCATTTAAGGGCGTTGTATTTAGGCAAATAGTGCATTTTAATTAAATTTAAAAATCTTAAAAATCGTGCACTGGTGCCTAAGCACCACATTCGCGCTTAAGCGCGAGGTAACCCGAGAGGCAGGCGCGTAAGTGCCACTTATCCGTGCTTAAGCGTCAGTTCACGAATGGTTAAAGTGAAAAATTAACTTGAAAATTGCCATTTTTTACCCTCTCGTCACCTTCAACCCCCCGAAATTACAATTTTGGGGCATATTACTAAGTGTAAATTTTTTGGTGGAATTAAGAAATACTTTCTAGATCCAGATTTCTTAGGGTAAGAGTTTTACTTCTATGAAAAAATTTTGGATTTTCACCATGTATTTTCAGTACATTTGGAAGAATTCAAAAATTCACTATTCATGGTGAAAAATGAGGAAAAATCTATAGAAATTGCATAGGAAGTGTAGTTTAAGCTTTTAGAAGTTTAGTTTAGTAATTTAGACTTGATTTTTTAAGTTATTTTTGGAATTTTATAAAATTTGTAAAATGGCACCAAGAATGAAGAGGAGTAAAGGAAAGATCTTAAATTCGATGTGATGTATTTTTATGATGTGGAACTGAAACATGTATGTTTGAATGTTAGTTTAGATTTTGTTATGTATGAGACTGTTATTTTGTTTAATTGTATTGTGACTTTGTGTTTTGCTAGTAGTTTTATTTTAAATTGCTAGGGTAGTATCTATTGCTGTGTGTTTAGTACTGTGATTTAGTTAGTTTAGAACTTAACTTAATTCTGTCTTTTGTAAAGTTGAAAATCTTGCTAGCATAGATCTTAAATTCGAAACTTAGAAAACTGCTACCCTGTATTTTTCTTTTATCTTGTTAGTGTGTTTGTTTTATGTTGAGATTGTGAAGTTAAAGTTAGTGTGTTAGCTTGCTTTTATGATTGTACCCACTACTTAGAAGTCTACTGAATCTCTACATGTTACATTGAAATGAAAATGATAGAAAATTAAATTAATTTTAATCTTGTTTTTAGTTTTATACTTGTATACCTAGGATATAAAAATCCCTATAAGCATGTTCTTTCATTTTTCATTCATGTTTATATACATATATGCCACAAAACTGTTTAATTTGTTAAAAATTTAAGGTTGGGGGGTTGAAAAATATTTTAAAAACTTAAACTTTATTTGTTCTCAACTGTGCTACAATTGAATTTGATTTTAGAAGAAAAATGATCATGTATATGAAGTTATATTAGAGAAGTAAAATTTGATTTTAGAAATGAGTAAGAAAACTTAGTTGAAATTTTTCATAATGAAGAAAAACTTTGAGTTAAAAGGTTTCAGTGTAGAAAATATTTAATATAAGTAACTATTTTTAGTAAGAAAAATTGTATTTTTGAAAAATTTAGAAATTTAGACTTTTATTTTTAATACTTTAAATCTTTAGTAAGAAAAATTATATTTTTAAAAATTTTAGATAATTTAGACTTTTATTTTTAATACTTAAATTTCTTTTAATAAAATAATTTCAAAACTATTTTTTTACTTATAAGTTAAAGATTTATACCAGCACTTTGCTTTAGGAAAGGAGAAGTGGAATTCAAAACCATTAAATGTCTATCTAGATATAGTAATCCTTGCCTAAAAAGAAAATAAAAGCAAAAGAAAAAAAGAAAAAAAAAGAGGAACGGAAAAAGAAAAAATAGAAAAGAAAAAAAAGAAAAAAATATAAGGGAGGAGAAGCTCGAGGATTAGTGCCTAATCAAAAATTGGTTCCACATTTGATCTTTTTAAAGTATAAGACTTGAGAAAATCTTAAGCTTAAAAATATAATATAGTAAGTAAAATTATTCTTAATAAAATTGTTAAGTGGAGATAATAAAAGGGCTAAATTCTAAACTTGGAGAATCTACAATAATTCTGAATTAGATAGAAACTCATATTTTCATCTTTCTTAACGTTAAAAATTTCTAAACTTTAAGTTGGTCTCATTTACTAATTTTTTTTATAAATTGGAGTACTATATTTCTAAATCTAAATTTTAGTAACTCCTAAAGAAACTCATATGCATATCATACTTATTTAGTTTTTAAAGATTAAAGTGTCACTTGAGGACAAGTAACATTTTAAGTTTGGGGAATTTTGATACACCTAAAATATAATTTTCAGACATAATTTTATACCTATTTTTTAGATATTGCACTTTAATGGAAGGTATTTTTTTGTTTTTCTTTCAGGTACAAGTAAAAAGGTGAAAATGCTTAAAGTAGTGAAAAAGGATCAAATTCTGAGAAAAAAGGTGAAAATTGCGCTAAAGTGTTTTGGAGCCTAAGCGCCAGATCCGATGCTTAAGCGCCTGTGAACAGAGAAGGCCACGCCTAAGCTACAAAGGTCCCATGCTTAAGGGCTAGAGGTAGTTATTTGATGGTTTGCTTCATTTGACCGAATTTTGAAGTGGTATTTGAGGAACCTATTGGCTTAAGGGGGGAGGTTATGACCACTAAGAGCAAAAATATTATTAAATGACTTGTGAAAGAAGGCATCTTTTGGAGGATTTATTGAATGTGGACACATTTTGAAGAGTTTCCAAGGCACCTTTTAGAGATTTATAAAAGAAGGAAATTGAGACAATTGAAGGGGGTGCTTGAAAATTCTGAAAAGAGTTAGAAGAAGAGGAGTTCTAAGGAGTTTGGAGAGATTTTCAAGCACCACAAAATATATAGTATTTTATACACATTTTTATACCTATTTTTGATATATTGCATTTTAATGGAAGGTATTTTAGTGTTTTTGTTTTAGGTACAAGTAAATAAGTGAAAAATGCTTAAATGAGTGGAAAAAGATAAAATTTGGAGCAAAAAGGTAAAAATTGTGCTAAAGTGTTTTGGTTCCTAAGCGTCAGATACGACGCTTAAGCACTGGTGAACCAGAGAAGATCGCACCAATGGGCCAGAGGCCCCGCGTCTAAGCGCCAGAGGCAATTATTTGACAGTTTTCTTCATTTAGCCAAATTTTGAAAAGGTATTTGAGGCACCTATTGGCTTAAGAGGGTGGTTATGACCATTAAGAATGAAAATATAATTAAAAGACTTGTGAAAGGAGGCATCCTTTGGAGGATTCATCAAATGTGGACACATTTTGAAGAGTTTCCAATGCACCTTTTAAAGATTTATAAAAGAAGGAAGTTGAGACATTTGAAGGGTGTGCTTGAAAATTCTGAAAAGAGTTAGAAGAAGAGGAGTTCTAAGGATTTTGGAGAGATAGTTTTGGAGAGATTTTCAAGCATCACAAAAATTTAATTTATTCTTTTGTTTTTAGTTTATTTTGAGAGTATTGTAAAAGAGAAGTAATTCAAAGAACTTCAAGAGTTTTGTGGAGGATTTGAATAAATTTTTATCTTTTGTTTTAAACTACTTTTAGTTTTATTTGAGACTTTATGTTGGTTTGACAATGATTTCTTCTTTTAAACTAAAGTGTTTTTTGTTTTCTCCATGGATTATGAGTTATTTTCTTTATCTTTTTCCGTAAAATGATAAGTAATTAAAGTGATGGATGGAAGTTGTGGAGAGTATTGATCTTTATTGTTGGAAGAAGTTGTGATGATTTAAATCCATGAACTTCATTTGCTTTGGCATATCCATATATTAAAATTTGTTGTGAGAACATGTAAGAACCGGGCATGTATTATCTCAGTCAACATTGGAAAGAATCACGTGAGGTTGTATGAATGAGAATTTAATTCATATGATTTAGTGTAAATAAATAGGGAAATAATCATTGATGGGTGTACAGTTAGAGGACTTTAAGTGACAGATTAAAGCCCCCAACTTGGTTTATTATTTTAGGTTTTGATACAAGATGTTAGCCCCCAGGTGGAGGGAATCAAGGGAACTTTAGAGTGAGAGCTAGTATCTTTCCTACCTAGCCGGTCTTCAGAACTATTCAAAATTTAAATCATCCAATGTTTTTTATAGCATCTCTAGTAAGGGTAAAGAATATAACTGCTCCTATTTGGCACAGCACAATTCACAATCTTCCATAATATAATTTCTATACTTATTACTGATTCAAGATAAGGAGAAAGATATTTTTAAAATTAAGTGCTTTTCTTTTACATAAACTCAAGTTATCTTTTTAAATTATTATTATTCTGCCAAAATATCAAAAATACCAAAAAGATTTAAATTTTAATACTGCAAAAAAATTTTTTACTTTAAGTAATTGTCTTTTTTTTAAAAAAAACTTGTTGTTCAATAGTGCTTATTTTGTATTTCCTTGTGGGTTCAATATTCAGGTCTTAATCAAAAAGTCCTATATTACTTGATAACAATACATATACTTGCATAGTATCCCAATATAAATATAAATTAAAGAGTTAAATTCTTATTTTCATTTGGATTAAGTTTTTGGTTCTATTGAAAAGTAAGGAAACATAAGTGAAAAATATCATCAAATACATTGTTATAATGTTGCATATGAGCAGTTTTGGGATCAATTCCCTTGATTTTTCGAGTTTCCCATTGGGTTTGCAGTTATGTTTCCCATTACGGATTTGCAGCATTAGAGTTATTGTTACTCCAAATAAAATTTGGTTGATTCCTTCATCCAAGATTATAATAATCGGCATAAGGGTTATTAGAACGATTGTTTATTGTATTTAAGGTCTCATAAGAAGATTGAGATTCTATCATTCGTCCCAATGAGTTTTCCTCAAACACAGGTGCTGTCTAAGAATAATTCATTCCATATTGATCTATCTTCTTTGATATAACAGCTATTTGGGCAGCTAACATAGCTATTACATCAGAATTGTGAATACAAACTACCCTTTTTATATTTACCCTTTCAAAGAGCCATTGAAAATTATTTGTAGCCATCGCTTCAATTAATGAATATGCTTCATCAAATGGTTTTGACATTAATGATCCATCAACAACAACGTTAATTATTTATCTAAGAGATCCAACCAACCCATTATAAAAATTTTAAATTATTAACCAATCTGATAATGCATGATGTGGACACTTTTTAAGGACATCTTTAAATCTTTTTCAGGCTTTCTAAATGATTCCCCTTCAAACTGACAAAAAGATGTGATATCATTTCTAAGTTTAGCAGTTTTTTAAGGTGAAAAATATTTAGATAGGAATTTTTGTGATTAATCTTCCCATGTTTTGATAGATCTAAATGCTAATGAGTTTAACCACATCTTAGCTTTGTCGCTTAGTGAAAAGGGAAAAAATCTATGCCTGACAACATCATTCGACACTCTATCATATTTAAATGTAGCTCACAATTCTAGAAAAATGGTAAGGTGTAAATTCAGATCTTTAGTCGGTGTTCCTCCAAACTGATTGTTTTGTACCATTTTGAGGTTTAAGCTTAAATGAATTGGTAGCTACAATAGGGTTTTACATACTTCAATGAACTTTATCTGCTATAGAATTAACTTAATCTCTTAAAGGTCTGTGATGATGTTAATTTTATTTCCAACATTATTTAAATTGAAAGTCATTTTGCTAAAATGATCTTACTCTTTTTGTTGTTTTTGAATTTTTCTAACATTTCTCTCTAGTTCGGAATTGTAAGGTATTAAATTTTCAGATCTTAACTACACATAATAAAATAAAGACAGTAAATATTACAAAATTACACACGACAGATGTATAATAAATATGTAATATAATCCAACAAGAATACCTTTTATGAAAATAGTTTATCTTGTAAAAATCCTTCTAAATTGTCAAATCCCCATTAAAATCAACGCATGTATACATTTTGCTAAAGTAATAAAGGACTCTAATGGAGTCATAGATATTGATCCCACAGGAAAGTTTGAAAATCCTTTAGTTAACTTTTTGAAATAGTTTTATAATTAAAAATATAAAAACAAAAGTAAAATGCAAAGTTTGAATATTAACTACTAAGGTAAATGTTGTATAAAATGCAGTGGAAAAATAAAGTTAACTTACTAAGAACTAACTTTCAAAAGTAAAATTACAGAAACTAAACCAAAGTTTTTTTTTCTTATGGAAAGTTTAAATTTAAGAAAGCATCCTTCCTATTTACATTAAGTATATGGATTGAGAAGAAATTAAAATCATTTGAAAATATATATAAAAATTATTTTGTTTCAAATAAGAGCAATTCTATTCTTTACCGTTTTTTGAGTGTCATAAAGAACATTGACTAATCCAGAGTTTGGTCCCTAATTCTATGGTTGGGCTGGGAGGATGTCGTTTGCCACTCTAGAGCTCCCACTACTCCCTGACCTGAGGGCTAATGATCTCACATAAGTTTCCAATCAACTGGACCAAATTAGTGATTTTAATATGTGACCTTAAAATCTCCAATTCTACATCCAACAAACTAGATTTCCTTAATTATTTGCACCTAATCCCATTGATGACATACTCTCCCATGAAATCAAATGTGACTCTCCTTATGTTTTAGAATCATATCCCTTTTTAGAACATATATTTCTCAATAAGTTTTAACATTTCAATTGGTCAAATTGTAAAGTAAATGAATAATAGAGTTCAAATAATCATCACAAACTATTAGCAATTAAAATCGTAGAAAATAAAATCAATTCTTCAAAAAATCATATCTCAAAGGAGAAGAAAAGGAAGACTACTCAAGATTCATGAGAAGGATACGACCAAACACGAACTTCATATGAAAAAATAAGTTTACAAAGTAAAAGAAACAACTTATCTCACAACCCTTCCCAAGAAAATCCCTAAATGTTCTCGCCAATCCTTCCTCTCTTTACAATTCGACTCAATTTTCTCTTAGAAGTGTAATGAAGAAGAAATCTCTCACCTTCCCTCTCCTCTTACACTAGAAGAAAATCTCCTCTTCTCTCCTCTTGCATACCACACCAACTTCTATCTCTCTCCCATTCTTGTCCCCCTCCAACTCTATTGAATCTTCTCATTTATTTTTGGTATGCCTCCATTGCAAAGAATTCTAAATTCCCTCCAAAAGTCAACTCTTTTGAATTCAAAATATATGTCATTTGATCTAAGAGACATATACCTTCATAAAAGAACCTTCCAATGTGTCTAGATGCATTAAATTACTCTAATATGTGTTTAGAACAAGTTTCCCTTTGAAATTTCATGCAAAATTCATCTCGAACCACCTTAATTTACAAAAAGTCATCTCTGGCGCATGATGAACCAAATTCTTAAAATTCATTGTTTTGGCTCAAAATGCCTAAAAATGATATATCTGCAATAAAAACATGAAAATACCCTTCTGGAAAGTGCAATATCACCAAACCTAAGCATAAAATATGTACCAAAAATATTATATTATTTTGGTGTATCAATCCTTAATTCCACTTGCAATGTAGGATGTAATAGATAGGTGAATTGCCAGCTACCCTAGGGTGATGTAAATGTTGAAAAATATTATAATGTTTAGAAGACGTGTGATGTTAAATTTTAAAAAACCTTTTTTGTTAATGATGTAGACTCTATCTCATCCTTAATAGGGGGAAAGCAGTACTGAACCATGCTTAACTGAAGGATATACTAAAGAACCATTGGTTTAGGAATGAATATGTCGATGTCTTTATCATTATGTTGGAGGAAAGAAGAAAATGGTCACCTAGTATGTACAAGCCATTCATATACATCCCCACTGTATTTGGTAATTACAGAAGTTTTATTTATTCTAATAATGTAAAAGCATATCTTCCTTCTAGACTCAATACCATTCCTTTTTTTACAGATTCATAAGAAATTGAGTAGGTCAGCAATTATTAAGCTCATTACAAAGGAAACAAATAATCATAATGACATCATATTATTTCCTATCATTGATCGTCAGTATTTGATTTTATTTTTTGAGGAGTTGAAAGGAAGAAAATGAAAAATAAATGACTCACTGGCCAACATGATGCACAAAGGGGTTGTTACATACTTTGTAAGTAGATATGACACAATCCAAAAATTCAATTCATTATTTTTTTTCACAACACAATGAAAGCACTAACAGAACAATACTCCAGCAAAAACACTTAAAGAATACTGTAGTAACACAAAAATAATACAAGAACAACACCGCAATTACTCGGTAAAAAAACCACTTAAGTAACACATAAAAAACACAAAGAAAACACAACAATAACATTGTTATAACATAGTGATATCACATCTATAACACATCAATAACCAATGGATAACATGCTAATAACACGCCATAGCAATTTCCAAACACCAACTTATCAATACTTCAACAAAAACATTACATTAACACAATAATAATACAAGAATAAATCTATATTAACACAACAATAATAACACCTAAGCAAGACATCAATAACATAAGGAAAACACAGCAATAATATTGCAATAACACAGCAATAACACAAGGAAAACACAACACTAGCTCAATAATAACTCCACTACACTAACACATCATTAACACATGGAAAATAATGCTATAAAACCTCATTAAACTTTTCAAGTCAAACATTTTGCACAAGATGCTTACCATGAATTCTAGGCCAAAATAAAGAAATGACCAATGACATTTCTTAGATATGCTCGTAATAATTGCTTTGACTGCAGCATGTTCGTATGCAAGTACATGGAAGCTTTAGTACAAGCTGACAAAATCGATTAAAAAGAGCATTTAAACTGGTAGGAACAACTTAGTGCTCAATTTGCCTATGCCATTTGCATGTGGGCTCAACAAGAATCATAAAAAATTTCCTTGTAATATATTTTATGTGAAATAAGTAAGTGATCCAAACTTGATTAGATACATTATTATGATGTGTTATTTAAAGTTATTATACTTTTTTAAGGCTCAACTGTGCATTATTTTATTAGATTTTTTGTTTGTATTTTTTGAGAAAAAATATTTATTTTGTATATTTTTATCTATTTCCATACATAAATCGACTTAATTTTTGTAACAGTAATGTGACTTTTTAATATTTTTAAAGTTGTTTGCATTATCAAATATGTTTTTATTCAAATTAAAACTTAAGTAAAGTAAAAAATAAAAAATAATGCAACAGAATAGAAAAATAATGCAGGGGAAAACAAAATAATGCATAAGGAATATTTGCATCACACTACTTCATGCTCAATAACACCATAGAATAGCAAATAAAGCAGTAGTATGGACAAGTAACATAGTGGAAATTGAAATAACGCATAAGGAATATTTGCATCACACCACGTCTCATGCCCAATAACACCATGCATTTGGAATAATGAATGGAATATTTGAATAACCTCGCAGAGTTGAAAAATAACACTATGGAAATCTAAATAAGGAAAAAGTATTATTCTCATAACACCACGTCTCATGCCCAACAACACCGCACATTTGGAATAATGGGGGGAATATTCAAATAATATCGTGGAATTGAAAAATAACGACATGTAAAAAGAAATAACATGGGGAATAAAGTGTTATTTTTATTTTTTCTAGTGTTATTGTGGTGTTATGAACGTGTTAATGGAGTGTTCTTCAGCTGTAATTTTTGAATTTTTTGCTTATTGAACTTTAAACAGATTTGGAGTTGCTAAAGTGGTTGTGGGTTTTTATTAAAATGTTATTGAAGAGTATACTATTATTGATTTGTTTTTAAAATTCTTGTGAAGTTGTAATAGAAACAATAAATACAAAATAGATCACTAGTACCATAGTAAGACCAGCATAAGAGCACTTCTAATAATTGAATTCTACAAATGAATGTGGGGAGGATTTTAGTTTTTTTTTTAAATGGTGGTGTTATTTTGATTTTTTTATGTTATTGTGGGATTATTAATATGTTATTAGACTATTCTTTAGATGTTGTTGCTTAATATTTGAAGTTGAAACACAAACAACAAAATAATCAAATAATAAGAGTAAATTGACTATTAACAGAATCATCCAATTAGTTAAAAAAATAAAAATAATAATCATACAAACATGATAAGTCTGTTAATGAATAAAACTAATAATTAAAATGAATCATAATAAATTAGACATTACTTAGAGAATTCATCAACAGTCCGACGTATCTTTGAGTTGATATTTGCGATGCATAATATTTCTACCCTATCGTAAACAGAACAAGTTTTGGAAAAAAATTTTAAAAAAAAGGCTCGGATGGATTGAATTTTGAATTTCAGTTATATACCTGGCTTAGACAGTCATGTAAAATTACCTCGAATGGAATACCAGGTTACCAACTTTTTTATGCTTCTTGATCTTTTCCTGTACACACTACTTGTGGTTAGATAAAAAGAATAATACATAGATTAAAGCAATTTTGTTAAATTTAGAGATATTTACTTTTGTATCTCTTATTTTTCTCCCAATAAAATTTAAGCTAGATGTAGATATTCCTTTTGGCCTCATCTTTGCTGGACCATTCACATTCAATCTTAATTTGACTGGTTTTCTTCTTTGTTTTTTTCTTAACTTGAGGTGTTGTTCCACATATTGCTTCATTAAGATCTACAGATAATTTTTTAAATGTTTCCTAGAGCATTTGCTTTGTAAATTCTTCTCCTTGTTCTTTATTAATGAGTTGGTATGCAAACCTCTAAGACTGTGAACGGAATAGGAGGCCACTAGAAGATTAGTCATCGTTTGGGACTCCTTTAAATGTTTGTATCCAAACCTATTATAGATGTCCCATTTAGCATGAATAGAGCATCAAAATAACAAATATTTGTTAGGAATCAGATTTATTTTACCCACATTAAGAACATATAGTGTGTGAGAACACAACAACCCATTCATTTCAAACAAACTGCAACTGTAAGTGACCTCAAAATTAACTTTGTCATAATTCACAATCTAGGTCTTTGATGTCTTATCATCATCCAAATATCGTGTAGAATATTTTGACCCACTATCCAAGGAGAATTCAAGGGTAAGTCCGCATAACTCATTGAGTATCTCTTGTTCAAACATTGAGTAAGGCTTCCTCGCATAAAATGAGGAAGCTTTCTTCAACACTGGGTTGACTTTAATAATTGACATAGTGACATATTGATCACATTTGAAGTCATTGTCATTTTCATTCTGGTGTCATGATTTCATTATATTTTCAAGATTGATAAAACAATCTATGAGAGAGATTGTGGGCTTTGAAATACCATAGCATATATTATTTGTGGACTCACTTCCTTGAGTTGATAAGATTCTTATTCAAAACATTTCTTTATTAAAGGCAGTGGACCTTTTGTGTCTGATTTTGTACATATCATGTAACCACACGTTGTTGTGTAGGTTACCCATTTTAATAATTAAGGACTAAGTTCCTTCGAACTCCTCCTCAGAATCACACTTACTCATGTATTTATAAAAAAGACCAATGATGCTCTTGATAAAAACCCCACAATGCACTTTTGAATAATTTTTTTTGTAGATATTTCATTGGCATAATTTATCATGTTTGTGGGAGACATTCTTCAATGACTCTTATCATCACTTAGTCCTGATCAATGAAAATACTAATTGGATGCTTGTCACCCATTATTTGAATAAAATCTTTGAATAGACATCTAAACAAATCAATAGTCTCCTCGGATAAGAAGACAACCCCAAACAGAACGTTTTATCAGTGGTGATTAACCCCCATAAAGGAAGCACAACATAAGTTATACTTATTTAATCTATACCTTGTATATAAAATTATTACATCCCCAAAACAGTCATAATCTATCTTTGATAACCCATCACTCGAAAAATAACTTATTATTCTACCATACTCATCGGTTTGCAAATCCAAGGCAAACATGCTATCATCGGCTTGCCTCTCCATGAACAATTGTATTAGAGAATTAACATCTGCTTGTTCAATTTTTTGTCTTTCTTCTCTTTGAATGAAATTGAAGGAATTTCTATTCATGCATTACAAATTCTCCACTTCCCAACCTCTGTAGCAATGAAGTTATATGTATCTGTTGCTCTGATACCTGATCCGTTCATTGATCTCAACACGTATGCATTTAACTCACTTATCCTTCTACTGCAACAAAGAAGATGCTTATCACCACATTCAATCAAAGGATGGTTATGACTTTCAATGAATTTATTTATTGTCTAATTACCTTCAAGATCAACTGCATAGCAAAACATGACTTGACAGCCAGTCCTCATGTCTACTTTTTTGAACTTCACTGTATTCATAATGTTAGACTCTTTCTGGTGACCAGTTTTTCTGCAAAAAAACTTTGGTCTTCCTTTTCTTGGAATTCAACCAATAACTACTATGGACCTTTCGAACATTGAATCCAACTTGATGTGTATAAGGGAAAATAGTTTTCATAAGCTTCTTGCTCATTGTAAAAAATGGTGCTCAGAAACTTCTCTACATTTGGATCACTACAACATGACTGCAAATTTTCACAAATTTAGTCCATTGTTAGAATGAAGATAAAAACCCAAAAAATATACCCAATTAATAACACAACCAAAAACACCACATCAAGACCATCATCAACAAAAGAATAACCCACAATTATAAAGTAAGAATAACACAATATCACTAGAACAAACCAAAATAACACTAGTATAATACCATAGTAACACCAGAATAACACCACAAATAACTAGCACCCATGCATACATGAGAATAATTTTAGGATAAAACCAATTAAACTTAAAAAAAGCATGACAGAAACATCCAAATCAACACACAAGAAAAACAAAACAGTACAACCACATTAAGACTAACAACAACAACATCATAACACAACAAAATAGTTAAATAACATAAAAACAAAACAACCAAAACACACCACATTAACACTACCATTTACACCAGAAATACACCACTATTATACCACATTAACAATATTAAATCACAAGCAAAACATAGAGTAACATGAGATAAACAATAGAATAACACCAAAAAACCTAGCAGACATGCATAACAATAACACTAGATTGATACCATAATAAAAAAAGATAACACCAAAAACAACACCAAAACTAAAGTAAAAACTAACTTCAATTTAAACATAACAAATAAAAAATAACACTGACATAACCCTAAACTAACATAAAACTAAAAAATATTAAAGACTCACTTCATCTTCAATGTTGAGAGAGAATGATGGATGCAAGACCTCTAATATTTTGTTGTTTAGTGAGAAGTCCATTGAAACCTTAAATGGAAACCAATAGAATAGTAGCTACTCAGTTGGGCTCGAGAAAACAAAAGCCAAAATGACACCTTTTGAGAATAAAGATTTGGGTTAACGTCAGGTCGGCTCACGTGCTCGTTTTTTTACTAGAATTTTGTGTGGGTCTCAAAAGGCCAGGTGTCTGTGTTTTATTGGATCTGAACACATCTTTACGTTCAGAGTCCGGATATAATATTTTTTTCTAGGTTCATGACATAATCCTCATCTTTCCCTGTGAACACAACTTCATCTGAATCACGTAATCATCTCCCAATTGGATTTTACTAAATGCTCGAGTTAATGGCAAAGAAGAGGAGAAAATGAGTTTTTGAGCTTGTAGGATTTTAAAATGTCATTTTTTGTACTATTATGACTTTTTTAGGTGTTTTATCTATGTAAATCCTCCAAAAATTAATCTAAGAATTATAATTAAAACCCTATCATAAAATAATCAAAATAAGCTATTTTTTTAAAATATTTATTAATCTTAATTAAGTTCATAATTTTTCTTCCTTTAAGAATATAATCATAACAATTTTGTTATAAATTATATAAACATGCATATATTAAAATATTATACATCATTCAAAATACACTTAATTTAATGAATAAATAAGTTTGTTTCTTTATCATTTATATTTAACTCTCTAATTGGAGTAGGATTACTAGTCAAACCATCCAATTCATAGTAGTTTCATGTTTGCCTCATCAAGGTAAGAAACTAATTTTTTTATTTGAGGATAAACATATCATTCCTTGTTGTGGACATTAATCATTGTTAATTATAAATTTATAGTTAGTACATAGAATTGTCAATCATGCAATCGTTACCTTTTTCGTTGTCTTTTACTTATTGCTCATGTTGAAAACATTAACTATCTTAATTTATTGCTGTAGAATTTTTCTAATAATTGGGCTAATCCTACAAATATGATATTTTATTTTCCTTCACTTGCATTAATTTGCTTTTATCAAATCACAAGAGTGCATGAAATTGCATACTTCTTACATATTATAGTTTTAGAGAGCTTGATTAACTTACATGTGATGACATATAGGTCGGTGAAACTCTTTTAGATATTGGCTAGCCAAACTGATGGCCTCACAAAGTGAAGACTTTACAAGAAATCGTCAGGTTTCCTTAGGTTGGTATTGATTTCTCTAGTTTGAGAATATTCGTTAAAACCAACTATGTATAAATATAAATTAAAATTTTCATAATAAGAAATTTGATTGAAATAATTTAATTTATGAATAGAGTTTTCAAGTTTTACTTGGATTAATATGCTATTTTATTTATTGATGATATTTATATCTACTCCAAAAATAAAGAAGGGTTTGCCCAATGTATATGAGCAACATTATATACTCCTAGCCATAATAAACTTTGTGCCAAATTCTCTAGGTGTGAATTTTTCCTTCAATAAGTAATATTTTTATGACACAATGTTAGTAGAGCTCGAATTTCTATCAATAGTGCAATTAATAAGGAATAATGGATTGGTTGATACCAAGCACTATTAATGAGATTCATAGTTTCCTTGGATTAATTAGATATTATAGGAGATTTATTGAAAGTTTTTCTTTATTTATTGCACCACTAACAAGGTTGACTCAATATGGTCATAAAGTTTGAATGGTATGATGCTTATGAGTAGAGTTTCAATAAACTAAAGAATTATTTAATAGCAACCCAATTTCTCTTCCTTCTCTCTAGCACAAATGGAGTCCAAATCTATAGTGATACTTTACATCAAGGATTGGGATATGTTCTAACGTAGCATAGAAAGGTTGTAGCTTATGCCTCCAGACAACACAAAAAGTATGAATGAAATTATCCTACCCACCACTTCAAGTTTTTTGGAGTTATTTATGCACAGATGTTTTGGAGGCACTACCTTTATAACATCATTATGAGGTATTTACCGATCATAACGGTTTGAATCACATTTTAACCAAAAATATTTGAACTTTTAGACAAAGGTGATGGCGTTAGTTGATGTAAAACTATACCTTGAAGATTCATTACCACTCTGCTGAGGCGAATGTGGTCACAGATGCTTTAAACAAAAAAAAATTCAATGTATGTAGGTTTGATGGTTAATCAAGAGAATGAGTTATTATAAGAGATGGAGTTACTCTAGTTCGAGTTAATACCAAAAGGTTCTACTCCTAGCATGTAGCAACTGTCAATTCAGCCTACACTTATGAATTGTATTTGTTCAGCCATGTTGATGATGTTGCCTTATTAAAGCTTAGAGAGCAGGAAAAGAATGGATCAAATCTTGAATTTTGTATTGATCAAGATGAAAATTTGAGATTTCAGGATCAACTATGTGTTCATGGTTAGGAAGGACTTTCATAAGAGATACTTGGTGAGGCACATTTCGCTCTATATTCTTTGCATCTATGAAGTATTACGATGTATCATGATCTTAAGAAGCTATTTTGGTTGCTAGGTATTAAAATTATTGTAGCTAATTTTGTAGCTAAGTGTTTGACCTATCAGATGGTTAATCTAAAAAAATAGAGATCTGGTGGACAGGTGTAGCCCCTTTCCATTCCAGAGTGTAAATGGAAAGAGATGTTCATGGATTTCATGGTTTTCTTACTGAGATCAAAGCAAGGATATGATATTATTTGGGTTATAAATGATAAATCAATTAAGTTAGCTCATTTTTTACAAATCATGCCAACTTATTTAGTGGACAAGTTTCCCAATCTAAAGATAGAAAACACCATTTGAAATCATAGAATTCTAATTTCCATTATATCAAATTAATATGGAAGAATTACTTCTAAGCTCTAGAAATAAATGAAAAGTGGACACTCGTGCACACCATTCTGGTCATATAAGACTTTTTTAGAGCTTGCATTTTAGACATCTGACATAGCTTAGAAGACCATATTCCATTGATATATTTTGCCTTAAACACGACTTTTAAGCTCGTATTGGCATGGAACCAATTGGCATAATTTTCTCATGCCAAAACATTAGGGTGTCCACTAGCCTGATGTGAGATAGTCTATGGTTTGTCTGTAGCATCAAGTAGCTGAAGACAGCCTCTAAACTCTATAGCATTCATTCAAGGCTGGGGGTTAAATTTATCCTCACCTGAAAGAACCTACCATCAGAGGGGTCTATTTAAGTCACAAGAGATGCTCGATTTTTTTTTAAGTTAATAATTTACCACACATTAGTTTGGAGTCTCTCAAGATCAACGGAAGTCAAGAGGTCCTCCTACGGGTTCTAAAGAAAATTGGGGTTCGAGCTGCACTACCTATGTCGTCGCTTAAGGTGACCATTGTCAGCAACTTCCCTTGTGAATGACTGGTCCAAATATCCAATTTTAAA
The DNA here is from genome assembly GCA_002079205.1 of Phalaenopsis hybrid cultivar. Lineage (NCBI taxonomy): Eukaryota > Viridiplantae > Streptophyta > Magnoliopsida > Asparagales > Orchidaceae > Phalaenopsis > Phalaenopsis hybrid cultivar. The sequence continues at coordinate 22,750 of JXCR01142290.1, forward strand.
GTTATGCGACTAAATTTCACTCAAATGAACTCTCTCGTAGATAATAGATTGATGAAAACCTCCATTGGGTGCTTCAAGTGTAAATTAGGGTTTCGGGCCTATACCGATGCATAGGTGTCTAGACCATGCACCTACAACCCATAATGTCTTCCTTAATCTTTAAAACCAAGCCTATAGAAGTTTGACACTAGTTTATGGTGACTGGGCAACAAATTTAGTGTTGAGCCACTAGTTTCAGGCGCCTTAGAGCCCAAAACAACAAAATAATTATCTCTTCCTGAGAGCCAGAAAAGTAGGCGCCACCTGAGTGGCAACTAAGCACCAGACTTGTAGCCCGGAGACCAAAGGCTTGACACTAGGGTTGTGGTGGCTAGGCACCAGTGCCTTGCTAGATCACAAATATGACTATTTTTTACACTGATTTGACCTCTAAGAGAGTTGAAATTTCAGGGGTTTGATGATGAGCTAACCCGAACCACAATTACGTAAATATTTACACTCCAAATGATTTTTTAAAACTTAGCCCAAGTTATATCTAACAACTTGTGTGCAAAATTAACATGTTATAAATTTTAGAAAATAGTTTACACACTAGTGGTACTACACAAGTGTATGTATCATTTCAAGTAACATAGGATTTTTCTTAAAAACACCAATATCAATCCCATGAGGGTAGCTGATAACATAATATATTTGACTAAGAAATACCTTTATTTTAAATGGTAGATTATATTCTATGAAAATAAAAAAGTAATTCAAGTGAAAAGATAAGTTTTACTAATTCCTGTAAGTGCAGCTTAAAAGTAAATGCGGGGATTCAAAAATAACAAACACTAGAAAATTCAATATATGTAAAGAGACTTTATCCTTCCAAATATTTCATAATTAGTGTAGGATTGCATATGTTTAGAAGTTTAACTGATGTATTCTGACAAATAGTAGCAAACCTATTCTTTACCTCTTCCAAGCATAAAGAACATAGGCTGATCTAAAGTTGGTGTCGGCATGTATAGTAGTGTTGCGTAGTTTCTAGTCTCTCACCTCTAGATTACCCATTATGCCCTCTATATAGGACCTACAAGTGACCCTTAGTTTCTCTCAACCAAATTGATAAAATAATCTAGCCTGTCACCTTAGAAACATCAATTCTACACTCATCAAATCTTATCTTCCTATTTATTTACACTTCTCTTTGAGAGATTGTCATGGCTCTTTCCAAAGTGAAATGTGGTACTCCCTAGTTAGAGAAATCTTACCCCTCTCAGGTCTGTAAGTTTCTGAACAGGTTTTATTAAAATAAATGGCTAGTTTTCAAAGTAAAAGAAGAACCAGTGAAAATACCATCTCAAATTTTTAGAATAAAATTAGTTCTAAAATAATCAAATCCACCACATAATTACTTCTTATTACAAGTACAAAGAGAAAAACAACTCAGACTTCATGGGGATATCAAAACAAAATATATCACAAATATAAAACTCAAATCTAACGTACAAGAGAAAAGATACAAATACTTATCTCAAATGTTTCCCCAAGCACTCCTTTGAAGTTCCCTAACTTCTCTGACTCTACAAGACTCACAATACTCCATAAATCACAAATACTCACAAAACCTTACTACGTTGGCCACCCATTCTATATGGGTTCCTCACTTTCTTAAAATGACTCAAAGACTCTCCCTTTTCATTTAGAATTTATCTCAATATATAAAGCTTTAAAAACCAACAAGTGTTTGTTCAAACATATTTTCAAAATTCATCCATATTCAATGAATATAAGTGTTTATAGAGCCTAAAGCGCCAAACTTCTGCGCCAGCCTCAATTTCTATCTGGCGCCTAGCACCAATTAGGTTATTTTTGGAAATTGTCTTGACTCAGCCTAATTTGCTCCTATTTGATGTATTTTTTTCTCATTTTTACTTATAAACCTTTTTTCTTGCACTTGCAACCAATAACACAAAAAATACCTTTCATTAAAGCACAATATCCTAAAAAATGGGTAGAAAATGTGCATATAAAATAGGTAATTTTAATATGCATCTTGAGGTTTGGGGATGGAAAATTAGGGTAAATAATACAATTTTTAACCCTCCTCTAGAAGCTTCCAAGGGAATCTAATTAGGATTTTCTGGGCAATTAAAGCGTGTAAGTTGAGCTAAACTTTGGGAGCATCGCTCTTCCCTAGGGGATCGATCTCATTTTCATCAATAACTAAAGGAGCTTAGGGATGTTTTGTGAAGCATTTGTAGATCACTTGGAGAGAGCTTGAAGGAACTTTAGAGGGATTTCCTACGAGAGAAAGAGAGGAAGAGCTTCATCTTCCTCAAGAGTAGAAAGTTAAGGGAGCTTATCTCCCCCATTCTCTTCCCTTCTTAAGGCTCTTCTACCTCATCTCCTTCATCTTCCTCCACCACATTTTCTGAGTTTACGAGGTGATCTTCTTTAGGAAGGCTTAGCTAGCAAGATAACAAGGTCCCTACTCTCCTACACTAAAGAAGAGATTTATCCTAGATCGGGGGAAGCATCACTAAAGCATCTTTGGAGCAACATTGGAGCACTATCAAAATGTAGGCTTCTCTCTTACTTTTAGGAAAGCTTCATCTAGAGAATGAGCATGGGAATATGATCAGTCACCATGATGGTATAACATTTTAAAATTTATATTTTTCTTTATTAGCTAACATTAGGAATATTTTAGGATATGATTTGTGGATTGCTAGCACTAGGTGAGTTGGCTGACCAACACTACTCAACATGGCCACACTCACTTAGAGTGACATTTGATTTCTTAATGGAAGACTTAGGTTAGGAACCCCATTTCTCCTCATCAATTTACCTTCATTCAAGGGAGAGAGATAATTGATAATATACTACTAGCACAAGAAATGGTTAAAAATTTTGATAAAAAATGTAGAGGTGGAAATATGGTTCTTAAATTTAAGAATAAAAAAGCATTTGATACTATACGTTGGGATTTTATTCCCAATATTTTGAAGGCTAGAGGCTTCCCAAAAAATTTTTGTCATATTATCAAACGATGGTTGGAGAATAATCATTATAGCATTTTGGTTAATGAGAACTGCTATGACTACTTCTCTGCTCAAAGTGGCATTAAACAAGGTTATCCCCTATCCTCAACTATATTTATTTTGACTTTTGATTACTTCTCTCCTTTAATGAATAATTTGAGTGAGACGCATCTCCATGTTCAATACTCACACAAATCAAAGGTTTTTGTAAGTCATTTGGCCTATGTTGATGATGCTATTCTATTTTCTAATGCTACCAAATATGTTATCAAGAGTCTCATGCAAACCCTAAATATTTTTCAAAATACTTCTGGCTTATTTTTTAATAAAGCAAAGTGTCATATTTATTTTGAGAAAACTATTAAATCTACCACTGTAAATTGGGCAACTTCCTATATTGGATCCTCTACAGTCACTTTACCTCTTAAATATCTTGGATTAAACTTACTAAGTGGTAGGAGGAAACAGGCTCAATTAGATGTTATAGTGGATAAAATTAAGGTCAGAATTGCTGATTGGCGCAAAGTTTTTCTTTATAATGGAGGTAGAGTGACTTTATTGAGAATTATTCTCCATAGTATACCTTTGTATGTTATTTAGGTTCTGAATCTGAAAATGAGTACTAAAAAAGCGCTGGAACACATTTATAATAAGTTCCTTTGGTCTGGTGGGGGTCAATCTAAAATCTAGATAGGTTAGCATAAAGTTTGTAAGCCACGTACTTCTGAGGCCTTGGATTTAAAAATTTGCATCACATGGCTGAGATTAATAAGTGTAAAATATGGTTTAAAATTAGAGATGGTACTTCTTTATAGGCTAATTTCTTGCATCAAATGTATTTAACACAACAACACCCTTCCTTGAACTGGAAAGTTGGGGATTCCAAAATTTTAAAATCTAATCTTATAGTCAGATCTTTGGATAATCAATTCATTACTGAGAAATTGGGGAAGGGAAGGTTTCCTTTTAGCATGAACATTGGGGTTTAACTAACTTTCTTAAAGTCACTCCTCCCATGCATGACAATGATATTATGGTTTCACATTGTTGGATTAATAGTCATTGTGGAATATCTAAACTAAGGGAGTTTTTTGGGGAGTATGCTACCTCAATAGCTAATATTCCTATCTTGATGAACAAAAAAGATACCCCTATATGGAAACTTTCCTCTAATGTTTCTATTACTAAAATACTGTCGGCACTATTTTTGGGTCGTGGAGTTGCCTGCTTTGGAAAGACATTTAATTTACATATATATATATAAGTTTAGAAAAATATGAAATCAAACTGAACCCATATTTTTCATAGTTTAAATGAAAGAACACTATACCTCAAACCCCGTATCTACCCTGAAGGAAAAACACAAGATTTTAGGATGAGGCTCGATCAAATAAACTAAGAAATATATGACATCCATTTGGTCTGTCAAACCATTTTATTTGCTGACAAGTTCCTCTATTTAATACGAAGAATTATATAGGGTTTATATTAAGCTGGGTCCGGAAAAGCTTCCTATAATGGCAAGCCCCTATATTTAATTACATCTTAGATAACCGAAGTTACCTAAGAAAAATCTTGATAAAAAACAATAAATGTTATCTTCAAAGAGGTCAAAAGGATAGGAAATTTCAACGACATCGGAAAAAGTGGTGTGAAAGGGGAATGGTTCAAATTTGGAACATTTTATTGTAGAATCCAAAAGAGGAAGAACTAAGGGATGATATAGATTCGGAGGAGATCTTCAGTGACTTCCCAAGCTATCTTTTTGTTTGGCTTTAGTTTCAGAGGAGATCCTCAGTGACTTCCCAACTTTAACTGGAATAACAATTCAGGTGGTAATAATCAGTAATGGGGGAACAACCAAGTAAACTCATTGAGAAACTAGAACAATCAACAAGAATAATAATTATAGATATACTTATCCTCCAAGTTTCAATAGTAATACACAATTTAAGGAGAAGAAGTTGTCTGTAAAAGAAGTGGTGTTACAAATGAGAAATCAATTACAAAGTCAAGGAGCTACAATAAGAAATATTGAGAATCAACTTGGGCAAATAGCAAATTGATTAAGTAATAAATCCCAAGGAACACTTCCTAGTAATATTGAATCAAATATGAAAGACTAGAATAAAGTGCAAGTAGAACCTGTTCAACTTATAAGCGAAAGAGAGTTGGAAGGTAGGTTTAAAAAAGAAATTCAAGTACAGAAAGAAGAAATTGAAGAAACAAAAGAGGGCGCTCCAAAAAGATTATGAAAGACCTATTTCTCCACTAAAAATGATTTGGAGAAACTATTACCTCTATTTTCTCAGAGACTTCATCAGCAGAAGTTGGATAAGCAATTTTCAAAATTTATGAAAATATTTAAGAAGCTTACAAGTAATATTCCTTTTGCTGAAGCCTTAGAACAAATGCCAAGCTACGTAAAGTTTATGAAGGATATACTCAATAGAAAAAGGAAGTTTGAAGATAATGAGACTATTTCACTTAGTGTGGAGTGTTGTGCTATAATTCAGAAAATGCTTCCTGAAAAGCTTAAAGATCGTGGTAGATTTACAATTGTAAATGCAATAGGAGGCAAATTTTATGGGAAAGCTTATGTGTTTTGGGTGCAAGCATTAGCCTTATGTCATTATCAATATTCAAAATATTGGGATTAGCAGAAATAACCCCTACTACTATAACTCTGCAGTTAGAATATCGTTCGATAACATACCCTAAAGGAGTTATAGAAAATGTCTAAGTGAAAGTGGATCAATTTATCTTTCCTATTGATTTCATTGTACTAGATATGGAGGAAGATAAAGAGATACCTCTCTTTTTGGGGAGACCTTTCCTAGCCACAGGAAGAGTAATGATAGATGTGCAGAAAGAGGAATTAACAATGTGTGTTAATGATTAAACTATTACGTTCAATATTTCAAGACAAATGAAATATCCTACAAAAGGTAAAGATGATGAATATTATAGGATGGATGTTATAAGATATCTAAGTGAATGTCATTTCAAAACAACTTAAGAAGAAAAATCTGAAAAAAAAGAGTTGGAACACGAGCAAGAAGAGGAATTAGATCGACGTGAAGAACTTTTTAAGGAATATTCAAACTATGTTCGAGAAAGTTTTGAAATTTTGGACAAGATTGAAAAAGATAAATTATTTTGTCCATCAATTGAAAAACCTCCAGAACTTAAGTTGAAGTTACTTCCTGAATTTTTAAAATATGCCTTTTTAGGAGATCTTCTACTTTACCAGCTATAATTTTCTCAAGATTAATGATGGAAGAAGAAGAAAGGTTGATGAAAATTTTGAAAAATTTTAAGAAAGCCTTTGGATGGATAATTACTGATATTAAAGGAATTAGTCCTTCAATTTCTATGTATAGAATTCATATGGAAGAGAACTGCAAATCCAGGGTTTATCCTTAAAGAATACTGAATCCTGTTCTGAAAAAAGTTATTAAGAAAGAAATTTTAAAGTGATTAGATGCTGGATTTATCTAAACTATTTCAGATAGTGCATGGGTTAGTCTAATTCACTGCGTTCTTAAGAAAGGAGTAACTGTAACTGTGAATGAATATAATGAATTAATACCTACTAGACAAGTTACAGGGTGGAGAATATGCATTGATTATAGTATATTAAATCTTGCCACTAGGAAAGGTCATTTTCCATTACCCTTTCTAGATCAAATGCTAGATAGACTAGCTGGGCATAAATACTTTTATTTTTTAGATGGATATACTAGTTATCACCAAATACAAATATCTCCTAAAAAGTTAAGAGAAAACAAATTTTACCAGCCCTTATGGTACTTTTGATTTTAGAAGGATGCTCTTTGATTTATGTAATGCCCCTGCTACATTTCAAAGATGTATGATGGCATTTTTTTTTATTTAATTAAAAAAGGGATTGAAGTATTCATGGATGATTTTTCAGTGTTTGGAACTTCAATTGACTCATGTTTACAACATTTATCTAAAGTTCTTAAGCTTTGTGAAGAAACAAATTTAGTCCTCAATTGGGAAAAATGCTAATTTATGGTAGCAGAAGGAACTGTATTAGTTCATCAAATATCAGAAAATTGTATGGAAGTAGATCCTGCTAAAATTCAATTGATCGCTAATTTACCTTATCCAACAAAAGTAAGGGAAATTAGAAGCTTTTTAGGACATGCTAGATTTCATAGGCGATATATTAAAGACTTTTCAAAGATTGCTAAGCCGTTATGTCATTTATTGGAGAAAGATGCAATTTTTAATTTTGATAAGGAATGCCTAAAAGCTTTTAACTTATTAAAAGAAAAATTAATTACTGCACCAATTATAGTTTCACCAAACTGGGGAAAGTCTTTTGAATTGATGTGTGATGCTAGTGATTATGCTATAAAAGTTGTTTTAGGACAAAGATATGATAAAATTTTCAAAGTAATTTACTATTCTAGTAAAACTCTTAATGAAACTCAAATCAATTATACAGCAACTCAAAAGGAGTTATTACCAATAGTATATGCTTTTGATAAATTTAGATCATATATTAATTAGATCTCATTATGTGTGCATACAGATCATTCTGTTATTAAGTACTTAATGAAAAAGAAGAATGTTAAACATAAAATTATAAGATGGATTGTTTTTTTGCAAGAATTTAATTTTGAAATAGTAGATCAAAAGGGGACCAAAAATCAAATTGTTGATCATTTGTCCAGGCTTTAGTTAGAAAAACCACTCTATTTTGAAAAAGAAATTAATGATCATTTTCCAGATGAAAAATTGATCACTATTAATGAGTGGTGTGAACTGTGGTATGTTGACATTGTGAACTTCATTCTTAGCGATATTATACCCTATGGAATGACATACCAACAAAAGAGGAAATTTATTTTTAAAGCTAAGACTTATTTTGGGGATGACCCATTTTTATATAAACAACGAAATGATCTAATTATTGGAAGATGTGTACCATTAGAAGAAACTTATGAAATTATACAAAAATGTCATAATTCTTATTTTGGGGACATTTTGGTGTTGATAAAATAACATACAAAATTTTACAATCTGGATTCTATTGGCCTACAATTTTTAGCGATGTCAATGCTTATATCAAAATCTGTGATAGATGTCAACGAGTAAGCAATATTTCTAGAAGAAATGAGATTCCCTCAATTATATGATAGAAGTTGAAATATTTGATGTTTTGAGATTAGATTTCGTGGGACCATTTATACCATCTTTCAAAAATTTATATATTCTGTTAGTAGAGGACTATGTATCCAAATGGATAGAAGTTGTTGCTTTACCCTCATGTGTTTCTCCAAGTGTTACAAAATTTTTTAAAATGAACATATTTTGTAGATTTGGGATGTCGAGAGTTATCATTACTGATGAGGAAGTCATTATGAAATGCCATAATGGAGAAGTTATTAAATAAATATTATATAAATCATAGTATTTCTACTACTTATCATCCTCAAACAAGTGGTTTGGCGGAATTATCCATTTGGGAAATTAAAAGAATTATGGAAAAATCTGTAAATCTAACAAAAATGGATTGGTCAGTCAAACTTGACTATGCTTTGCGGGCTTATAGGACTGCATACATAACTCATATAGGAATGTCCCCATATAGGCTAATATTTGGGAAAGCTTGTCACTTACCGGTTGAACTTGAGCATAAAGCATATTGGGCGATTAAAGAGTTCAATTATAATTTGAAAGATGATGGTGAGAAAAAGTTATTGCAATTAAATGAGGTTGAAGAGATAAGGAATAAACCTTCAGAGAGTGCTAAGATTTATAAAGAAAAGATGAAGATGTGGCATGATCAAAGAATTCTTACTAAAAATTCTTAACTAGAGCAACAAGTTTTGCTATATAATGCAAGGTTAAGATTACTTCCAAGCAAACTTAAGTCCAGGTGGATGAGCCCATTTGTTGTGATAAAAGTTTATCCTTATGGAGCTGTGGATATTAAAGAACCTAAGTCTGAGAAAATATTTAAAGTTAATGGACATAGACTGAAACCTTCTTTTATAGGGGACGACATAAACTTAATGATGGAATAATGTTGGGTTAACCAGAATAAGCATTAATTACACCGGGTTGACGACTTAAAACTAAGCGCTTTGGGGAGGCAACCCATAGTTATCAGTGTGTTTTTATTTAGATTGTTATTTTGTGTGTGATTAAGAAAATTGGGGTAGTATTTTTGAAACTATTATGTGTTAGTAAAGATTTTAAGACTTTATTTAGTTACCAAGACATGTTAAAATGAGAATTTGGATGTTAAGTTGACTTGTGCAAAAATGTGCACTGGCGGTTAAGCGCAAGATTTGGCACTTAGGCGCGACAGTTTAAACACATGTGCAAAATTAATATTCTCAAGGTTTAACCACCAATTAGTTTGTAGAAATGTGCCAAGGCAGTTTCTAAATGTGTCTAGAAGTTATTAGAAGATTTTAGACCTATAAATAAAAGGGTTTTGTGAAGGAATTTCACCCCAGATCATTTCTAGCCCTAAAAGAGAAAGTGAGATTTAAGGAAAATGTCTTTATGAGAGAAGGATTTGAAGAGTAAGGAAGAAACCATGAGGAAAAGCTTCATTAGTCAAAATGCGTAAGAAATGTATGATGGTTTCTTGGCCATTAGTATTGAAGGGATATTATAGAAGATGAACAAAATGGAGAATACTATGAATTTATTGGAGACCAAAGTACTTGAGTTGCATGCACATCTAGAGCATATTGGATGTCAATTGAAGATGCCATTTATCCATATAAATTATATAGAGGAAGCGGATAAGGTGATGTTCATAAAGCAGAAGTGGATTGAAGAAGATAGTATTAGAGCTCATCACCACCGCCCGCTTCATCAACTCTATATTCCTTGAGAGACAAATGAAAGACAGGAATTTGTTCCTTCGAATGAAGAATGGAATTAAGTTTAGTGTTAAAATTTGTGTGTTAGAAGTTGTTGGTTTCATGTGGTTTAGTGTTTAAGTCTTGTTTTTAGTATTTGTGACTTCTTTATGTGTAATGACTGTTGTGTATTTGTATTTAGGAAAATTTTCTCATCCAAGACTATTTGGAGTGAGAATTAAGTGTTTAAAAGTATTTGTACTTATTTGTGAATTAATATAAGTTTGTTTGTGTGAAATTTGTGTTATTTTTAGGCTCGAATTGAAATAATTATTATAGAAAATTTTGAGAGGGAGGGGAGTCATAGGAAGTTGAAAATAAACATTTAAGTGCTATGAGACCATTTAGAGGTGGTTTACTTAGGCAAATAGTGCATTTTAATTTAATTTGCAAATTTTGAAAATTGTGCGCAGACGCCTAAGCTCCACAACTCGCGTTTAAGCGTGAGCCAACCCAAGAGGCAGGTGCCTAAGTGCTACTTACCCGTGCTTAAGCGCCAGTTCACAAAATTTGCGAACCATTTCAAGTGAAAATTTGGCACAAAAATCACCATTTTTACGCCTCCCATCACCTTAAACCTCTCAAAATCACGATTTTGGAAGGCCAGGGCACATCTTAAATGAAGATTTCTTCCAGGACTTAAGTGAAATTTGCTAGATACAAGTTCCTTGAGGTAAGAGCTTTAGTTCTATGCAAAAATTTTGGATTTTCACCATGTATTTTGAGCACATTTGGTGAATTGGAAAATTCACTATTCATGGTAAAAAATGAGAAAAAGATCTACGGAAATTGCTTGAGAAGTGTAGATTATACTTTGGAAGTTTAGTTTAGTAATTTATAATAGATTTTTAAAGTTACTTTTGGAATTTATAAAATTTGTAGAATGGCACCAAGAATAAAGAGGAACAAAGGAAAGAGCTCTTTTGATTCGAGTAAATTTGTTAGTTTGAAGGCTCATTATCGGTACAGTGATGCATTGCAATCACGGAAACTAATTCAAGAGCGGTGTTTTAGGAATCCAGTTGGAGACGTAGAGGATTTGATCATTTACCGACATATTCTGTTGTTTCTCTACTGTGGCAGTAATTTCTATTGTTAGGGAGTTCTATGCAAACCTCCCTGAGGCTGAAGACAATAGATTCATGGTTTGAGGAAAGTTGGTACCTTTTTCACTGGAGGTAATTAACTTGTTTTATCATATGACACTTGATACGTTATGTTTTTATGCAAATTATAGTCTGACTGAAGCGGAGTTAGACGAGATTATTACTTACTTGACTATTGGGAGAGGACTTTGGAAGATCACTAATGAGAGGAGAGCGAACTTCCCAACTTCAAAGTTATGTGCACCTTCAAAGGCCTGGCACTATTTTATTTCTACTCGTCTGATACCAACCAATCATCTCAGTGAAGTGACCAAAGAGAGAGTGATGTTAAATTATTGTATCCAGGAAGGAAAGCTCATTAACATAGGAGCTTTTATTTGTCAGACCATCATCAGTTCTGCAATTATCGTTACTACTACAGGTCTGAGATTTGCTTCCTTAATCTTTTCTTTCTGTGAGAAGGCTGGAGTTAAATATGATAGCTGGGAGGAAGTGTTGTTACCTCTAAAGCCCATCACTAAGGTGAATGTGAAGGCTTATTCTAAGCATCCTATTTTTGGCTGGAGGGAAGATTTTCTAAAAGTTATGGAATGGAAACGTCTACTGCTTCTACCTCTACTGCTTCTACATCTAGATCATCTACCTCATGTGCTTCTACATCTAAGGTGAGTCTAATGAGATCCAAGATCAATTATTACAGAGGATGATGGATAATATTAATTTTATCGCTGATAGGGTACCCAATTTAGAGCATTTTGCAGAGGAAACTGATAGATATAATAGGAGAAAATTGATTATGAAGAGAAATTTCACTCATCTTTTGAGAGCTTCGTTAGGGGTAACCAAGGAGTGCAATTTCCTCCATATCAAAGATACCCTGATTATGAGCCTGCAAAAGTTTGGGATAGCTGTGATTCAGAGGATGAGGAGTAGAACTGAGAGGTTTAATTTTATGATTGTATTATGATATGAACTATGTAGTCTGGGCTTGCTACATTTGCATATGTGTTTTGGTTTGAACTATGTACTATGGTTTGTACTTTTATGTTTAAGTGAGAATTATGATGTGATGTGTTTTCATGTTTTGGGCTTGAGACATGTATGTATGTTTGCTTGTTTAGATATTGTGATGTGTGAGACTTTTATTTTTAATTGTATTGTAATGTTTCTGTTAGTTAGTAGTTTGTTTTAAAATTCTAGGGCAGTCATTTTTGTGAGTTTTGAGATTTAGTTAGTTTAGAACTTAACTTAATTCTAAGTCTATTGTAATGTTGAAAATCTTGCTAACTTAGGTCTTAAATTTGAAACATAGGAAACTGCTACCCTGTATTTTTCTTTCTTCATGTTAGTGTGTTTGTTTTTATGTTGAAACTGTGAAGTCAAGTTAGTGTGTTAGTTTGCTTTTATTTTTATACCCACTATTTAGAAGTCTATTGAATCTCTTCATGTTAAATTGAAATGAAAATTGTTGACCTCATTTTTGGTTGAGATTTAGTTTTTCCTCTTTAATAGCTTAGGGTCTAGCCATAGGACTTTTCCTGTTGACTACTCCTAGAAAACTTAGCCATGGAATAGAAGCCATACTATTGTCAGCATTGTAGGATGTTTGGACATACAAAGGAAAGGTGTTATAGAATTCATCTCCCACATAGAAGAATACAATAGATTCCACCCAAGGAGGTTGCTAAAAAGGTCAACCACAAAAAATCTAGGAGGAAATGAGATGGAAAGACAGGAATCAACTCAGCTAATAGTTGTTGAGAAAATTACCTCACATGGAAGCAATCAGGAAAAAAATGAAATTAAAAAGAGCCCACAAAATTCAGGAAAACAAGTTACAGGGATGGAAAATCCCTCTCAGACCCATCATCATGCTAGTGGTGAATATAATAAGGTTGTACCCGCCATGAAATCAAATTCAGGGATAGAAATGAAGCAGGAGGAGACCCCAACACCAATTGAAAAGTTAATGACAGACATCAACAAGCTATTGGAGACAGATTGGCAATAGCAGAGAAATAAGAAAAAGAGGAGCTCAAAGATGGAAGAGCAAAAGACAATGGAGGTTCAAGGCAAAGGAGACTATCTAAGCAGATCATATTTCTCCTTCACTGAGGGGAAGGACCAAATCCAGATCACAACCCTCAAGTCACACATCCCAATTACATGATTAACTTCCTATGTTGGAACATATTGGGGATAACTATCCCTCTTTCTTTTAAAAGATTCAAATATCTTACAGGTTTTGGTGCATGGTCATTTTAGAACCAATGGTTCATAGTAACCAACAAAAATATGAAAAAGCTTTTCCAAAATTTTACCTTATTCATAACTTGAATAATAAGATTTGGATATTTTGCAGAAAGGAAATGTAATGTCAAGTCCAACTCAATCATTCTCAATTCATGCATCTCTCCTTTAACATGGCAAGAAAGACTATGAATGCAACTTTTATTTATGTTTGTTGTTCTAGTTCAGCAAGGCGGACATTATGGGAAGAGTTGCAAAAAATTCAAGAACAAACTGACACTGCTTGGATTGTGGGAGCTGACGTCAACTGCCTGGCTTCTCCTGCTGAAAAGAGGGGGTGCAGACCCCCTAGTATTGCTAAAATGACTGATTTTAATGATAACATCAAGAAGAGTGGCCTCTTTGATTTGGGGTACAATGGACCCAAATTTACTTGGAGGAGGGGGAATCTGTGGGAGATATTAGATAGAATGCTTGTTAATGATCATTGGATTCCATCCTTCTTATAGACAATAATAACCCACCTCAGCTTGGGTGGGTCTGATCATAGACCTATGGTAGTAACCATCTCAACAAAAGAGCTCAACCACAGGAACCCGTTTAGATACCTAAATGTTTGGTCAAGCCATAAGGATTTCATCAAAATTTTCAGGGTGAACTGGAGGGACTGTGATCACTCAAATCCCTTAATTCATCTGTGGAATCTTCAAAAAGAAGTTGGCAAAGATTTAAGTCAGTGGAGTTGGAACACTTTTGGGAACCTATTGAATAGGGTGGAGAAGGCAAAAAAGGAGCTAATATAAATGGAGCAAGAACATAATAATGAGCTGGGGGAAGAGGCCTCCCTTTTGGAAGCCAATGAAGAACTGCTTGCTGCTGTCAAGTGGCAAGAACTTTCTTAAAACAAAAGGCTGCCAAAACCAAGTTTAAAGAGGAGGAAAGAAATTCAAAGTATTACCATGCTTTCATTAAACATCAAAGGAAGTGCAATACCATACATTCAATCAAAGATGACTATGGAAACTGTATCAGTGATGAGAAAGGGATTGTTAATAGTGCAGTGAGTTATATTTCTAGAATCTTATGCAATGTCAACAGGCTAAAAGAGAGCATGTAGAAATTAGCTTATACAAATTTAATAAAGAACACACTGCCAACTTGAATTCAGCTGAAATACCTGAGGAGGAGGAGATCAAACAGGCCCTCCATATAATTGATAGTGCTAAAGCTGCTGGCCCTAATGGAATTACAACTGACTTTTATAAGAAAGCTTGGGAGGTGATTAAAGAGGATGTTATAAAGGCCATTCAACATTTCTTCAAGTTGTATACACTTCCTTAGTATTTCAGTGATTCTACCATAATATTCTTACCAAAATCCTCTATAAAATATAAATGGAACCAGTACATAGCTATAAGTTTAACTAATGTCCTTAGCAAGATCATCAGCAAAATCTTGGTGAGAAGGACCCAACCAGTGCTTCAGTTTCTAGTCAGCTAAAAACAAGCTGCCTTTGTGAAGGGGAGAAGCATTAGTGATAATGTATTGATTGCATAAGAGCTACTATTGGACTTTGGGAAATCTTGCAGGGGGTAACAGGATTTACAAGTTGGACTTAAAAAAGGCCTATGATATGGTAAATTTGGATTTCATTATGGAAATTCTAAGGGCTAGAGGATTAAATTATAATTTCTGCATGATTATAAAAAGATAGTTAGAGGGCAATGCCAATTCAATGTTAATCAAAAGGAAAACTCATGGGTTATTTAAGGCAACCAGAGGGCTGAAGCAAGGAGACCCCCTATCACCAGTCATATTTATCCTAGTTCTAGATTACTTCTCTTAGGTGATTGATAAACCAACAAATAGGAAGAGCCACTACATATATCATAACAAAGCAAAAATGGATATCAGCCATCTCATTTATGCCAATGATAGCCTAATTTTCTCTAGAGCAAACAAGTCTGCCATCAAACAGCTACATGAATGCCTTCAGAAATTTCAACAAGCTTCGGGACTGATGGTCAACAAAGAGAAAAGTCAAATCTTGTTTAGCAAATAAACTGCTACAGTATGTAGACACTGGACCATGGACCTCACTGGCTTCATGACCAAAGGAAAATATGTTGAGATTTTCATACATATTTTATACTATTTTTAATGATATTTCACTTTTAAAAAAGGTATTTTTGATGTTTTGCTACAAAAATGATGAATTAGGGTCATTGGAGCAAAAAGATGCAAAAAGGAGCAAATTTGGAGCGAAAAGAACCAAAATGTGGAGATTTGAACTAGGCCGCCGACGACGCCCTCAACCCCGCCGACGGCAAGTTTTTCCGTAGACTACAGGACAAAATTCTTCATAAGCCTGCCAATGGCGCCATCGACCCCGCCGACGGCGAGATCGACGGTTATGCCTACTCAAGCTTTGAAAAAGGCCAAATTTTGAAGGGATGCTTAAGCAACTCTTGGAAAGGCTCATCCACAACTTTAAAATAACATTTTTGGCAAAAAATCAGAGAGTCTAGAGGTCTTGGATGTTTGAGAGGTTGCAATAGTGTATTTACTAGAGTTCCAATATTGTGAGGATTTCTTCAAGAAATTGTAAGAGTGGAGGGAAAGTTAGAGATTTCCTCCTCCTTGCTACTTTGAAAAGGAATTTTGTGTGTTGTAAAGAAAGGAAGAGATTCAGAGGAACTTCAAGGANGAGAGAATTTTGGCCGAAAATTAGGGAGGTTATGGATGTTAGAAAGGTATGAGAGGAGGAGAGGCTCCAATTAAACTGTAAAAAAGTGTAGAGAGTCTAAATTGTGATGAATTCTTTGAAATATTGTAAGAGTGGAGGGAAGATGAGAGATTTCTTCCTCCTTGCTGCTTCGAAGAGGAATTTTGTGTGTTGTAACAAAAGGAAGAGATTCAGAGGAACTTTGAGGAGTTTTCTTGGGGATAAATTAGAGATGAGTTTATTTATTGTTGTAGTTTGTATGACTTTGATTTTATATATGAATTTTGAGTTTTGTTGTGTTTTCTCGNTGATTCAGAATTAGAATGAACTGTTAGAAAAATTAGAAAATTAAAAAGAAAACCTAAAAATTGTGATACAATGGAAAACATTATGAACAAACACCAACCTAGACCCTTAAGAGATTATGCAAATCCTACAGCAGATGAAATTCACTCATGAACACCA
Organism: Phalaenopsis hybrid cultivar; assembly: GCA_002079205.1. Classification (NCBI taxonomy): domain Eukaryota; kingdom Viridiplantae; phylum Streptophyta; class Magnoliopsida; order Asparagales; family Orchidaceae; genus Phalaenopsis; species Phalaenopsis hybrid cultivar. Next base: position 39,239 of record JXCR01142290.1, read on the forward strand.
ACCTAGACCCCTACGAGATTATGCAAATCCTACAACAGATGAAATTCACTTATTCCAAAATCCTGATGTAGTTGCTAATTCATTTGAGCTTAAACCTGTTATTATCTAAATGGTACAAAACAATCAATTTGGAGGTACACCAAATGAAGAACCTAACTTACACCTCGCTAATTTTTTAGAACTATGTGCTACTTTTAAATATGATAGAGTCTCAAACGATGCTATTAGACTTAGACTTTTTTTCCTTTTTCACTGAGGGATAAGGCTAAGATATGGTTAAACTCGTTAGCACCCGGCTCTATTAGAACTTGAGAGAACTGTCACAGAAATTTCTATCCAAATATTTCCCTCCATCCAAAACTGCTAAACTAAGATATAACATCATTTTGTCAGATTGATGGAGAGTCAATATATGAAGCTTGAAAGAGATTTAAAGATCTTCTTAGATAGAAATTTCTATCCAAATATTTCCCTCCATCTAAAACTACTAAACTTAGAAATGACATAACATTTGGGGAGAACTTTCACTGAAATTTCTATCCAAATATTTTCCTCCATCCAAAACTGCTAAACTTAGAAATGACATCCAAAACTGCTAAACTTAGAAATGACATAACATCATTTTGTCAGATTGATGGAGAGTCGTATGAAGCTTGGGAGAGATTTAAAGATCTTCTTAGGAATTGTCAGATTGATGGAGAGTCAATATATGAGCTGCTAAACTAAGAAATGACATAACATCGTTCTGTCAGATTGATGGAGAGTCAATATATGAACTGCTAAACTTAGAAATGACATAACATCATTCTGTCAAATTGATGGAGAGTCAATATATGAAGCTGATTTAAAGATCTTCTTAGGAAGAGCCCTCATCATTCGTTACCAGACTGGTTAATAATTCAAACCTTTTATAATGGATTAGTGGGAACCCTCATCATTCGTTACCAGACTGGTTAATAATTCAAACCTTTTATAATGGATTAGTGGGATATGTTCTCATCATTCATTACTAGATTGGTTGATAATTCAAACTTTTTATAATGGATTAGTGGGATCTCCCATCATTCGTTACCATACTGGTTAATAATTCAAACCTTTTATAATGGATTAGTGGGATCTCTTAATCGATTATAGAGGTTGTGCCTGGTGGTTCTTTAATGTCAAAACCTTTTGATGAGGCTTATTCATTAATAGAAGAAATGGCTACCAACAATTTTTAATGGCCCTCTGAGCGGGTAAATCCTAAAAAAGTAGCTAGCATTCATGATTCTGATGCAATATCTATGTTAGCTTCATAGATTGCTACAATATCAAAGAAATTAGATCATTATGGGATGAATTATTCTTCAACACCTCCTATGATGGAAGTAATATCAAGGAAATTAGATCATTATGGGATGAATTATTCTTCAACACCTCCTATGATGGAAGATCATCTAGGCAATTTGTGGATGTTCAACCTTCATATGAAACCTTAAATGCTATCACTAGACCCAACAACCCATACTCGAACTATTACAACCCAAGTTGGAAGAATCATCCAAATCTTATTTGGAATAACAATTCTTCGACAAATTAACAATGGGCAAACAACTCAGTGAACCCATTAGGAAATTCATCCAACCAAGGAAATGTTAACTATAGATCTTCTTATCCTCAAGGATTTAATAGTAATACTCAAATTAAGGAGAAGAAGTTATCTATGGAAGAGCTGATATTAAACATGGGTCAACAATTACATAATCAAGGA
>JXCR01142290.1:52163-69295 GCA_002079205.1 Phalaenopsis hybrid cultivar
GCTGAAGTTATTCCCTGGAAAATTAATGTTTCGTTGGTTAGGACCCTTTACTGTGACTCAAGTTTATACTTACGGAGCTGCTGAAATTGAAGATCAGAAGACNGATTGGAGCATAAAACATATTGGGCGATTAAAGAATTCAATTATAATTTGAAAGATGCTGGTAGAAAAGATTGTTACAAATGAATGAATTGGAAGAATTAAGAAATCAATCTTATGATAACGATAGAATAAATAGGAGCATAAAGCATATTGGGCGATTAAGGAATTCAATTATAATTTGAAAGATGCTGGTAAGAACATATTGGGCAATTAAAGAATTCAATTATAATTTGAAAGATGCTGGTAAGAAGAGATTGTTAACGTATGAGTTAGAAGAATTAAGAAATGAGTCTTATGATAACGACAAAATTTATAAACAAAAATTAAAGTTATGGCATGATCAGAAGATTAACCAAAAGAACTTTGAATAAGGACAAGAAGTTTTACTTTACAATACTAGGTTGAAGTTATTTCCTGGGAAATTAAAGTCTCGTTGGTTAGGGCCCTTTACTATGACTTAAGTTTATACTTACGGAGCTGTTGAAATTAAAGATCAGAAGACGAGAAATTGGTAAATGGACACAGATTAAAACCATATTATGAGGGTAAAAGACCAAATTTTAAAGAGGTTTTGATGATCAGTCAACCTGAATGACACCTGAATAGGTCATGCTGACGACGTTAAACCAAACGCTTTATGGTTGCAACCCATATTTATCTTTACTTTTATCGTGATTATAATAGTTTTTATTTGAAATTATCGCTATTTTGTGGAAGTATTAAACTCTACTACTCTTATTTACCCTTGAAACATCTTAAAAGTTGGATCCATGAAGAAAAGTTAGAACACATTCAAACCAAAGCAAAACTGTAAAAATTTTATCTTAGGCGCCGACGGCGCCCTCGAGGCCGCCGACGACTGGTTTTTTCTGAGAGTCCAGAAAAAATTAATACAGAAGCTCACCGACGGCGCCATCGACCCCGCCGATGGCGAGACCGATGAATTAACAGTTATGCGGGTTCAAATGGCGGGTTTTGGCTGTTTTTGAGCGGGAATCGTCTTTTTAAACTCAAAAATTCAAATTCTAGTTCATATATTCCCTCCAAAAATGAAGTGAAACTCTACCAATTTTATTCCTATGGCGTCCAATTCCCTTGATAATCCCAGAATGCAAGTATTCAATTGGTGAAAGTTTATTAGTGCGGAAGCACAGCGAATCTTCAACAAGTTACTGACGAAGAAAAGATTGATCAAAGAACGAGGATTCATGAATAGCAGATTGAATAATCCCACGACGGATATTGAAGAAATGATAGTACGGCGAAGATGGGAAGTGCGGTGCTACACTACTACAACCATGGTGGTTCTTGTGGTAAGAGAATTTTATGCAAATTTACATGGAATCAACCAAGGAGTTGTTTATGTGTGAGGAAGATGGATCACTTTCACTCCTACATGGATCAACGAATTATATATGATAGAGAATGTTCATGTCTGCCACTATTCCAATTTCTTCTCAACAAGAAACCAGATGAATGAGATTTACTAATATTTATCGGACGAAACTGACGATTGGGAAACAAGAGAAAATGGGTATGTTAGTTTTTCTACAACACTCCTGAATCCCGTTTCAAAACATTAGCACTTTTTTGTTTCTGTGAAACTGTTACCGACAATGAAGATCGGTAAAGTTTCTAAGGAAAGTGTCATTTTTAATTACTGCATCCATAGGGGACTGCCGATCAACATTAGATCTATAATTGTGAAGTCAGTTTTGGGCCTGATCGTTCATGGATCAACTTATGGGCTTGGAACACTCTCCACAATTTTCTCACTTTGCAGTCAGTTCCAAGTGTCCTATGAAAATTGGGAAAGGGGACTGCTATCTATAATTGTGAAGTCAATTTTGGGCCTGATCGTTCATGGATCAACTTATGGGCTTGGACACCCCTCCACAATTTTCTCAACTTTTTGTCAGTTCTAAGTGTCTTATGAAAATTGAGAAAAGGCACTGCCACCTTGGAAGCCTTTAGATCCAATTGAAAGATTCCCAGTTTTTTAAGATCAAAATGACATGGCCATTATAGTAGATCAATCATCTCAGAATTCATTGCCAAATCAACCCTTAATTCCTGACAAGTCTCTCATGATCTTGTGCCGAATCAAGAAATTGGAAAAGGAGGTACAAAATGTCATGAATGTGATTAATAATATCTATGATTTCTTCGATCATCTGGATTAGAGGATGAAAAAACATTTTGAGCACTCTGGACATTTAGAAGACAGTTTGATATGACCGATGAGGAGGATAAAATTGATAGAGGAGGATTCTACTGAAGAATTTCCATTCCGACCCTTCTACAACCTCTTCATTCATATGCAATCAATGGGTGATCTTAGAGGAGAATCGAGTACCGAGTCTGAGGATTAGTAGATTTATATTACTACTTATCTGTCTATAATTGATTTGAACTTTGTATTTGCTTTGCCTTAGAATTATGCTTATAGATCTCTGTATAGTTGAAGTCTAAGGATTAGTAGATTTATATTACTACCTATATGTCTATCTATGTATTTTGATTTGAACTTTGTAGTTGCTTTGCTTTAGAATTATGCTTTTAAATTTCTATATAGTTGAGACTAAGCATAGGATGTTTTTTTTTAGTGTTTTGAGTGTTGTGGCTTGGATTGCGACGTTGAATTAATGTATTGAGGTTGACAAAATACCAAACTTAGGTGTGTTATGTAACGTATATTGTACCCCTTAAAATTTATATATAAACGTGAAGTTTTGTGTTGTGAAAGTTTATATGTGCTAAGTACATCATTTAGTTACTTAAAATTATGTCTATAATGATTAAACAGATGTCGTTTAGGCTTGTAATTGATCAAAATTGCAAAAATCCAGAATTTGGACAAAATCAATAGAGCCCGCCGACTGTGGCCTTGATGCCTCCGACGGCGAGAATTTCCTGAGACTTAGGATTTAAATTCCAATTAAGTGCGCTGACGGCGCCATCGACCCCACCGACGGCGAGCTCATGAAAAACATTTTTAACAATGATTTTGACCAGTCAACCGCCACTATTCATCATCCCCTTCCTCCTAAAAATGCAATTTTTGACCTAGGGCTTGAGAGATCTATGAGGCAATTTTAAGGCTTTTTGACACCAGATTTGATCATCTCTTGGTAAGAGCTTCACTCCAAGCTAAAAATATTTGATTTCCATCATGAATTTCTTCCACATTAAGGAGATCCAAAAATTTGGGAATGTGAAGAAAATTTGGGAAGAAATTCATGGATCTTATTGTTAAACTCTTAGAATTACTATTGGAAGCCATGGTTTACATATTTGAAGTAATTTTTGGATTTTTTTATATAAGTTGACTAGATTAAAATGGCTCCACAACAAAGGAGAAGAGTTGAGTTCGACGAGTCTCGCTTCGTCAATGCGATGGCTCAAACAAAATTTACTTCCATATTTAAAAGAAAGAAGTGCATACAAGATCGAGTTTTTGAATGTCTGGGAGGAGAAATCAAACGAGTTATTGTCGAGCGGAGATGGGAAAACTTTTGTTACATCACCAATAAAGCTGATGCAAATGTTGTGAAGGAGTTCTACACCAATGTGATTTATTCTGATGAGAGAATTTTTCAAGTGCGTGGATTCCCTGTTGAGTTTACTGTCGCCCGCATCAACATTTTTTATGAAGTCTCGGACTCTTACAGCTGCCAATATGAATCCTTTAGTACGATGGAAGGCCCCCTCAATGATGTAATCAACATTCTCACTGATGCGAAAGGAACATGGAAGATAAAGCAGCTAGAACGGGTAAATTTTTCTGCTTCCATGCTGAATAACACCTATAAGGCGTGACACTATTTTGTTTCTTCTACTCTGTTACCGACCTATCACGATAGTGAGGTAACTAGAGATAGAGCTATTCTGAATTTCTATATTCAGAATAGTAGAACTATAAATGTGGTGAGAATAATTCTTAAGAATACATTGACTACGGCAAGGAGTGAGACAAGTGGAGATCTTAGACATCCTGAACTTATTTATACAATTTGCAAACTTTCTAGAGTGGAAAGTGGAGATAAAGAATTGGTTTATCCTATGGAACCCATTAGTAAAGCTAATTTGAATACTCATGAATCCCATAAGAAAGGGAGAACTGGGAGTAGAAGTCAAGAACCTTCTACTAGTAGAGATGTCCCCTCTAAGTGTTATGACCTTCCACCTTCTAGTTCCCCTACCCTCTCTGATTTGATGAATGAGTTGACCTTGGCAGCGGAAGCATAGAATTGATAAGTGAAAGGATTGAAGTTTTAGAACGTCGACACGATTATGATAGTGAGTACCTGCATAGTCATTCAAATTTTGAGGTAGCCTATTATGAAGCTCAAGCCCGACACTATAGAAGTGAGCCTGATGTTACTTTTCTTGAATGCCTTCGATATACTCAGTATCAACGCAATCCACCTGCTAATCAAAGCGATGAAGATATAGCTTAGGATTTTGATATAGAATGAATTTGATGTACTTATGTTTGTATTTTTATTTTATGTAATCTTTTGTAATAGAAATGGATGTTTATGTATTTGGACTTTCATTTTTTATTATTCATTGTACTTGGATAATATTAATTTTTGTTATAAAAGTTAGAATTATAGTTGAATTTGCATGTGTAGTTTAATAGATGTTGAGTAGAATTGCGGATTGTAAGGTGATTTTCGTTTCGCATTTTAGTTTTAATTGTTTAGTATTGTGTTTGTGTTAGAAACTTTTGTGCTTTTTAATGTTTCAGTTTTATACTTATTTCAAAATTTCATTACCCAGAAATTCCGCTAATGATTTATATGTGTAGAAAGCTCCTAATATTACAAANTCCTCGTGTCCTAGCTTGCATTCTTCATCCGGATGGTGAGATCCAGCCTTGTTGCTTGCATTTTTGTTCCTCTTTTCTGTTTATTCCGATTTGCATTCTTAGTTGTTAATTTTTTTAGGTTTTTTCGGTTGTTATAATCTTTTTTTTGTGTATTTAGGTTTGGTTTTGGATGAGACCTTCTCTTTTGGATTTTCTTATTATTCGATTTTGTGTGTTTGTGTTGATTTTTCTTCACTTTTCGTTCCTTGCTCTTGGTTGTTTGATTGCTCTCCACTTGATGTTGCTTGCTCGACGTCATTGACATTTTTCTTGGTTTAGTTTACTGAGATCTTCCCTCTCTTCCAAGTCTCTTTCCTTGGGTTTTTTTAGAGCTCTTTTTCTGTTTTTGGGCTTCTCGATGGAGCAGAGCTATGTGGTGGCTGCTTCTTTGGGCTTTATCACTGGATTTGTGATTGGTAAATCTTACAACTTTTCTCAATCATTCATGAGTCTACTAAAATTGGAGGTGATTACACTTTTATCAAGAAGTTTGGAAAGAGGAATGGTAAACCTACTTTTTTTCTTTCTGATGTGGTTGTTGGTATTCTTGTTTCATTTTATCGATTTGGTCATGTTGGTAAATTTCTTTATGACTATCCAAACCTTGTTGTAATTCTTAAGGAGTTTGATGCTTTGAATCTTACAGATATTTTGATGGTTACCCTTCTTAATGGTCAACATGTTTTGATTCAACTCTCAAATCAAGTAGAGTACACTCGTATTTTTGCATGTAAAATTCTTAAAATTAGTAATAGACTTATGAAAGTATTGAAATGGACGGTAGACTTAGATCCTAAGCTGGAGTCCCCTATCATTCCTGTTTGGATCTATTTTTTGAGATTTCAAACTTCACTTATTTAACTTTGAAATTTTCTATTCACTTGCAACTTCCTATGGTAAGCCACTTAAGGTAGACAATCTCACCCTTGCTTTTTTTAGGCCATCGGAGGCTTTTGTTTTAATTGAGAGGGATATTACAAAACCCTTCCCATATGAGATTTGGATTAAGTCTCAACATAATGGTTACTAGAAAATGGATGCATATCCCCCATACTGCTCTCATTGTAGTATGTTTGGTCATCTCTCTAGTAATTGCAATCGTTTAATCATCATCTTCAGTTGGGTAATGGTAAAGCTCAACCTCTTTATCCTCAACCTCAAGATGAGGAGGTTTATTTCCTGCTCAACAGGCATCCAACCTTGTTGATTTGCCTATTAATAACTCAATTCATGATATACACTCTACTCTTGCTCATAATACTAATATTATTGAGGAGGTTTCTAATGGACCTCCTAACTCTAATCTTCCAAATGTTGTTGGTGCCCCTTTATTGCCTACTCATTAGGTGTCCAACCTTGCTAATTTTCTTATTAATAACTCAAGTCAAGATATACACCTAAATCTTGCTCCTAACACTAATATTATTGAGGAGATTTTTCAATGGACCTCCTAATAAGGACAAAGAGCTTGTCACTCATCATGCTCAGAATGTTGTTCAAGCTACTCAGATTCATAGAAAAGAAATCTTTGCTCAGGGATATGCTTTAAATAATGATACTATCGATGGTGAATATAATACTATAGATGTTTCTCATGCTATAGATTTGCAAGCCTCGTATCATAAGGAATACGCTGTTGAAGTGACTATTTCTTTAGAAGATGAATGGTTATGTCAAAGATATAGTAAAAAGAAAGCAAAAAGAAGAAATGATTTGGTTCATCTAAAAGCATATAATTATCCAGGAGGGCAACTACTACTCTGATGAAGAAAGATTAGGACATCCACCTAGATCTTCTTGAAGGGCTGGTTTAAGACATTATGTTTAACATAATGGTGTGGAACATTAGGGGAGTGGCGGACCCTTCCTACCTTAATTGTTTAAAACACTTATGTATGGTTCATAAACTTTCTATTTTTGTTATTTTAGAATCTCTTACTTCTGTTAATAAGGACAAGGTTCTAAAAAGTTTTAAACATTAATAGTATCAGTCCAATAAGAATAACAAATTTGGGTTTTCTTGCATTGTCATATTCACTTAAGTATTATTGTGAATGACGAAACAATTTGTTCTAATCAACTTTAGGATGGAGGAATTTGATGGTTGAGCTATTTTTCTTTATGCTAGTTCATGTTTACAAGATAAATATCTTCTTTGGAATAAGTTCACTCAAATGGGAGAGGTTATCATTGCAAATTGGTTTGTTGGTGGGGATTTAATATGATCATAAAGCTTTCTGAAAGAAAAGGTAGCAATAGATGTGATCTTACTCTCATTTATCATTTCTGTGTTCACATTTGTGATGGTGGCTTGTTGAATTTGGGTTACTCTGGCACTCCTTTAACTTGGAGGAGAAGATTTATGTTACAATGTCCGGATATATTTTTTGATAACACTCAATTATTTCAATGTCTCTAGAGTTCAACATCTGAATTATGTTGCATCTGATCACAATCCCCTCTTGTTGTCTCTTGCTTTTCATAATAAGCCATCTACATCTCATTTTAAGTTTCTTAATATTTGGACATCTCATGCTACTTTTTGAGCCTTATCTCACAAGCTTGGATTGTTCATCATGGTGTTACTCCGTGATACACTTCATCGCAACTTCAAAAAAGATTGGTTATTTCTTTGCAGAAATGAAATTTTTCAAATTTTTTGTAATGTCCATAATAAGGTTCTTGAGGCTCAAAAGAGGTGAATTTTCTTGAATCTCAGGTCATTTTTTATTTTCAGTATGTTGATAAGGTGGCTAGTGCTCACCTTACCCTTCTTGATGCTATTTCTTTAGAGGAAAGATTTTTGAGATAGAAAGCTAATGACATTCATTTTACTGATGGAGATCATAACACAAAGTGTTTTCATGCTTCTATAAAACATCAAATAAATGTGAATGTTATTCTTAAAATAAAAAATAGTCAGGGGGATGTGTTCATTGATGTTGAGGAAATTAGTTAAAGTTATGTGCAATATTTCACTGACTTATATGGCACTACTTCACGTGTGTCCCCTGTGGATCTTGGTTTATTTACTATGGAAAAAGCATATGTGGAACCTCTTTCCCTCTCTGAAGTACTGATACACCAAAAATATATGCATATTTAGACCAATATTTTAAACTCATTTTTGGTGATATTGCGCTTTAGAGAATGGAATTTTTCATGTTGTATTACAGTTTGTTGATTTTTTTGGACTTAAAGCAAAAAAGATGAAATTTGGAGTCAAAATGATGTTTTTGAAGAAACATTCAGCGTCAATGGCGCCGGGACGGACCCCGACTATGCGATCTACAGAACAGGGGTCGGACTATCCTCAGCGCCGTCGGCCCCAGGAGTAGCACTAACGACACTAGGAGCAGCACCAACGATGCCATTTAACAGAGAGTTCACAGGCACCTGGCGCCGATGGTGTCAGAATTGGCGCCGACGGTGCCAGAATTGTCGCCGACAGCGCCAATGTCGGTGCAAGACCTATTTCTAGAAGATTCAATAAATTTGGATGCTTTTTGAAGAGTTTTTCTTATGCACCTATTGGAAAACCAACATTAGGCTCTATTTAGAGTGGAAATTGCTCAAAATAGCATGACTTTGCCCCCTTTTCATCTCCTTTCTACTCTCTTCCATGCTATTTCACATTCCCCACTGCCACTTAGAGTCTATTAGTCATTTTTTCTTTAGAGTTTTGAGTTTTTATGGTGATTTTAAGTGTGAATTCTTCTCTAAGAATGTTAGAGAGGGAGAGAAGTGAGAGATTTCTTCTTTCTACATCTTTTCAGAGAGGCTACAAGGGATTTGCTTTAAGAAAAGTTTCAATAAGAAAAAGTTTCAAATAAGTGTTGTTTGTTTATTATTATTGTATGAATTTTTTTTTATATATGAAATTTTTGTTTTGCTGTATCTCTCTCATGAAGTCTCAGTAGTTTTTTTTATCCTTCTCCCTACTTTGAGATATGTTAAAATGAAGAGATAACTTGAATGTGCCAATTTTAAAATATAAAATAAATTGTGATGGTTTTTCAACTTCGTTCTTAATTTACTTTTTAATCTCGCTAATTAAATTATTAAAATATGTTTTGAAACATATGATCCAGGAAATGGGGTATGAGTTCTACAGTAAGAGTGAGAATCACATTTAATTTCATGAAAGATTATTTCGTTCATGGAAGTAAGTGCAAATAAATAGGGAAATATACTTTGTTCGTGGAAGTAAGCGTAGAATTGGAGATTTTAGGGTGATAGACTAAAATCCCCAATTTTCTCTTAGTGTCTAAGAACTAAAGTGAGTGCTAGCATTCAGGCGACGGGAAGTGGGAGCTCTGGAGTGAGAGCCAGTATCCTCCTAGCCTAACCACAGATTTAGGGACTAAACCTGAGATTAGTAAATAATTCTCTATAACACTGAATCAAGGTAGAGAATTAAAATTACTCTTATTTAGCACAATACATATTTAAACCAGTTATCTCATTTCATTTTACTAAAAACTAATTGTAGTGGGGAAAGATGCTTTCTCATATTAGAAAACTTCATCACATAAACATTGTTTAGTAGTTAAAGTTTAAACTTTGTATTTTAGTTTTGCTAGTAGTTATTAACTTAGTTCTGATAGTGTCTCAAATAATTAGAAATTAGTGACAGTATTTCATTTAATTTCTGTGAATTTTCTAGTTAACTTATCATTTCAAATTTAAACCTTCCTCGTGGGATCGAGGTTTAAATAGAAATTCTTATAGTACTTGATAACGATACGTATACTTGCATAGAATTCTAACATAAATTGCTTTATTCATAAAATAACGCATCAAGATTTTGGCATCATTGTAAAGTGAAGTCAACTTTATAAGTTTTACACAATTATATTTACGGATCAAGTTTTTAGCGTCGTTGCAGGGTAAGATAGCTTAAATTAAACGTATTTGGTAAATTAGGAAATTTAGCGATAAAATAAAAAAAGTTAATATTAAAAAAATTAATATACATATATTTAAGATTATTTTTAAGAAAATTTTATTTTCTTATTATATTTAATTATGTGAAATATTTGATGTGAAGGTTTGGTACCTTAAGATTTAGAATTAGAACATACTGTTAGAAAAATTCGGAAACAACAAAAAGAAATTAAAAATTTGAACAAAATGAAGAATAATTTAGATATCAAATAAATGAAAATCGATAAAGACCTTTAAAAGAATATGCTAATCTGACAACAGATGAACTTCACTTGACCATTCAAAATTCTGATGTTTCTACTAATTCATTTGAGCTTAAACCTACTATTATCCAAATTGTAGAAAATAATCAGTTTGGAGGAACACTTATTAAAGATCCTAACTTACATCTTGCTAGTTTTCTTGAAATATGTGCTACTTTTAAATATAAAGGAGTGTCTAATGATGTTGTTAGGCTTAGACTTTATCCTTTTTCACTAAGGGATAAAGCTAAAGCTTGGTTAAGTTCTTTAGCACCTGAATCTATCAAAACTTAGTGAGAACTATCACAAAATTTTTTGGCTAAATATTTTCAACCCTCAAAAACTGCTAAGCTTAAAAATGATATTAAATCTTTTTGTCAGTTTGAAGGGGAATCAATATATGAAGCCTGAGAAAGATTTAAAGATCTCCTTAGAAAATGTCCACACCATGATTTACTAGATTGGTTAATAATTCACATTTTTTACAATGGATTAGTAGGATCACTTAGATCTATTATAGATGGTGCTGCAGGTGGATCACTTATGTCAAAAATGTTTGATGAAGCTTACTCTTTAGTAGAAGAAATGGCTACTAACAATTTTCAAGGGCTCTCTTAATGGGTAAATCCTAAGAGATTGGCATGTGGATCACTAATGTCAAAACCTTTTTGATGAAGCATACTCATTAATAGAAGAAATGTCTACTAAAAATTTTCAATGGCCCTCTGAACAGGTAAATCTTAAGAGATTAGCCAATAATCATGACTCTGATGTAATGTCTATTTTAGCATCTCATATTGCTGCTATATCAAAAAAGATTGATCAAATTGGAGTGAACTATTCTCAAATACCACCAGTATTAGAGGAAAATTCCTAGTGGCAGATAATTGTTACCCAATCATCTTATGAAACTTTGAATGCTATAAATAATTGAAATAACAATCCCTATTCTAATTATTATAAGCCTGGATGGAAAAATTTCCCTAATTTTAGTTGGAATAATTATAACAATTCGGTGAACCCCTCAGAAAATTTAAACAACCAAGGAAATACTAATTATTGACCTTATTATTCTCCTGGATTTAACTCTGACCCTAGCCCACAAGTTTAGAAAAAGAAGTTGATAATGGAAGAAGTAATGTTGAATATGGGAAATCAAATACAAAATCAAGGGGTTATTATTAAAAATATTGAAAATCAATTAGGACATATTGCTACTGTACTCAGTAATAGAGCTTCAGGAATTCTTCCAAAAACTGTGGAAGTTAATCCAAAAGATCAAAATAAGGAGCAAATTAAAGCTAATCAATTGCGAAGTGGAAAAGAAGTAGAAACAAGAATCCAAAGAGAAACTGAAGTTGAGGAGGAGAAGGAAGAGATTGAAAGCTACCACAATGAAAATGAACCAATACAGATTCCTTTAGAAAAAGCACCACCTCCATTTCTTCAAAGATTGAAGCAAAAGAATAAAGATAAACAATTTATAAATTTTTTTAAAATCCTTAAAAAGTTAACGATAAAAATTCCTTTCATTGAGGCTTTGGAACAAATGCCAAGTTATGTGAAATTTATGAAAGATATACTAAACAAGAAAAGTTAGTTTGTAGATCATGAGACCATTGCACTTAGTGAAGAGTGTTGCGCTATTATTCAAAGCAAGCTTCCTGAAAAGTTAAGAGATCTTGGTAGTTTTACTATACCTTGTGCTATTGGTGAAATTTTTTTCGGAAAAGCCTTATGTGATTTAGGAGCGAGTACTAATCTTATGCCTCTATAGATTCTTAAACGTTTAGATCTAGGAGACATTTCCCCTACTACTATAACTCTTCAATTAGTTGATTGATCGATAACTTATCTTAAAGGAGTTATAGAAGATCTATTAAAAAATGTGGATGAATTTATTTTTTCTGTAGACTTTATAGTATTAGATATGGAGGAAGATAAAGAGATTCCTATTTCTATAGACTTTATAGTATTAGATATGGAGGAAGATAAAGAGATTCCTATTATTTTGGGGAGAACATTTCTTACAATAGGGAGAGGTATGATAGATGTACAAAAAGAAGAATTACTAATGAGAGTTAATGATCAAGAAGTAACATTTAATATTGCAAAAACTATGAAATATCCTGCAATAGAAAAATATAATGAATGTTTTAGAATGGAAGTTACTGATTATCTGAGTAATGAGGAATTTAAGGAAGTGTTTGAAGAAAAATTAAGGCAGGCATAATATTATGAGAATGAAATAAAAGAAAAGAATTTAGATTATATTCAGGACAAAGTTGAAACTTTAGATTTTTTGGAAAATGATATTAAAAATATTATTCCTTCAAGTATTAAACCTTCTAACTTGAACTTAAAGTATTACTTGCTCATTTAAAATATGTGTTTTTAGGAGATTCATCAACATTGCCTGTTATTGTATCTTCTGATTTAACTGAAATTCAAGAAAAAAATTTAATAGAAATGTTAAAAAGATATAAAAAGGCTTTTGGATGAACTTTAGCAGATATTAAAGGAATTAGTCCTTCAATTTGTATGCACAAAATTTTATTAGATGAAAAATACGAACCTAAAGCTGATCCTTAGAGGAGATTAAACCCAATATTGAAATAATTTGTTAAAAAAGAAATCTTAAAATGGTTAGATGTTGGAATTATATATCCTATTTCAGACAGTACTTGGGTAAGCCCAATTCACTGTGTTCTAAAGAAATTAAGAGTGACCATTGAAGTAAATGAGAAAAATGAATTAATTCCATTAAGCTAAGTTACTAGTTGGTGAATTTGTATAGACTATAGAAAATTAAACAAGGCCACCATGAAAGATCACTTTCCTTTACCCTTTCTAGACCAAATGTTGGATAAATTGGATGGAAACAAATATTACTGCTTTTTAGATGGATATACTTGGTATCATTAAATTTAAATTGCTCTTGAGGATCAAGAGAAAACAATATTTACAAGCCCTTATGGAACATTTTCTTTTCGTAGAATGCCTTTTAGACTATGCAATGCATCTACGACATCTCAAAGATGTATGATGTCAATTTTTAGTAATTTAATTAAACATGGAATCAAAGTATTTATGGATGAATTCTCTGTATTCGGGAATTCATTTGAATTGTGTTTAAATAATTTAGAAAAATTTCTAGAATTATGTGGACAAATCAACCTAGTACTAAATTGGGGAAAATGTCAATTTATGGTTGCAGGAGGAATTTTTCTTTGGCATAAAAGTTCTGAAAATTGCATGGAAGTAGAACCTGCAAAAATTCAAGTTATTGAGAAATTACGTTACATAAAATATTTTTCAAAAATAACTAAGCATTATGCCAATTTTAAGAAAAGGATACAAAATTTGATTTTAATGAGGAATTCATAAACGCATTTGAATTATTGAAATATAAACTAATCACTACACCTATAATAGTTCCATCTAACTGGGAGAAACCATTTGAAATAATTTGCAGTGCTAGTGATGAAGTTATTAGAGCTATTTTACAATAAAAGCAGAATAAAGTTTTTAAAGTAATATAGTATGCTAGTAAACCTCTAAATGATTCTCAAATTAATTACACTACTAATAAAAGAAATTATTAGCTATTGTCCATGCCTTTGTTAAGTTTAAACCTTACTTGATTGGAACCAAATGTATAGTGCATATAGATCATTCTGCTATCAAATACATGATGCAAAAGAGAGAAGTTAAACCAAGGTTAATTAGATGGATACTTCTTCTACAAGGGTTAAATTTTATGCTAATTGATAGAAAGGAAAATGAAAATCAAATAGCTGATCATTTTTCTAAACTAGAAAAAGAAATATTAACTAGTTTTACAAATGAAATTTTAGAAAATTTCCCTGATGAACAATTATATAATATTGATATAATGAATATACCATGGTATGCCGATATCGTAAATTATATTGTAAGTGATATTCTACCACCTAATGTTAAGAATCAACAATTAAAGAAATTTATTTATCATTCAAAATTCTATTTTTGAGATAACTCATATTTGTATAAATAATGTAATGATCTAATTATTAGGAGGTGTGTGGGTTACGAAGAAACTCAACAAATAATTGAAAGATGTCATGATTATGAATTTGAAGGATATTTTAAAAAAATAGAACTGCACATAAAATTTTGCAAGCTGGATTTTATTAACCTAACCTTTTTAGAGATGTTAATGAAGATATTAAAACATGCAATCAATGTCAGGGAGTAGGAAATATTTCTAGAAGAAATGAATTGCCTCTAAATTACACATTGGAAGTTCAAATTTTTATGTATAGGGATTAGATTTTATGGGACCAATTATGCTTTCATTTGGAAATATATATATATATATATATATATATATATATATATATATATATATATATATATATATATANTGTTTATTCCTTCATTTGGAAACTTATATATATTAATTAGTGTAGACTACATTTCTAAGTGGATTGAAGCACAAGTTTTACCTCGTTGTGATGCTAAAAGTGTTTCAAGATTTTTAATGAAAAATATTCATTAGATATGGAAATGCTTAGAATGATTATCACTAACAGAGGATCCCATTTTAGGAATAGATACATTCAGAGATTGACAAAAAATTTAATATTTTTCCTTTACCTTGCTGTAACGCTAAAAGTGTTTCAAGAT
The DNA here is from genome assembly GCA_002079205.1 of Phalaenopsis hybrid cultivar. NCBI lineage: Eukaryota > Viridiplantae > Streptophyta > Magnoliopsida > Asparagales > Orchidaceae > Phalaenopsis > Phalaenopsis hybrid cultivar. Next base: position 66,996 of record JXCR01142290.1, read on the forward strand.
TTTTAATGAAAAATATTTTCACTAGATACGGAATGCCTAGAAAGATTATCACTGATGGAGGATCCCATTTTAGGAATAAATATATTCAGAGATTGGCAAAAAAGTTTAATATTATTCATCAAATCTCTACTGCTTATCACCCTCAAACCAGTGGGTTAGCTGAAGTTTCTAACAGAGAGATTAAACAAATACTTGAAGAAACTGTAAACCCTAGTAGAATAGATTGGTCCACTAGATTGGATACTGCATTACGGGCATACAAGACTGCTTATAAAACTCTTATTGGAATGACTCCTTACAGACTAATTTTTGGAAGGACTTGTCACTTACCAGTAGAATTGGAGCATAAAGCATATTGGGCGATTAAATAATTCAATTATAATTTGAAAGATGCTGATAAGAAGAGATTGTTATAATTAAATGAATTGGAAGAATTAAGAAATGATTCTTATGATAACGACAGAATTTATAAAGAAAAATTAAAGTTATGGCATGATCGGAAGATTAACCAAAAGAACTTTGAACCAGGACAAGAAGTTTTGCTTTACAATACTAGATTGAAGTTATTCCCTGGAAAATTGAAGTCTCGTTGGTTAGGGCCATTTACTGTGACTCAAGTTTATACTTACGGAGCTGTTTAAATTAAAGATCAGAAGATGGGAAATAGATTTAAAGTAAATGGACATAGATTAAAATCATATTATGAGGGTAAAAGACCAATATTAAATTGGTTTTAATGATCAGTCAACCTGAATAACACTTGAATAGGTCGGGCTGACGACGTTAAACCAGCGCTTTATGGGAGGTCGACCTGAATAACACCTGAATAGGTCGGGCTGACGACGTTAAACCAAGCACTTTATGGGAGGCAACCTTTATTTTTACTTTATTCACAATTATAGTAGTTGTTATTTGACTTTATGGGAGGCAACCCATATTTATTTGTAATTATAGTAGTTTTTATATGAGATTATCGCTAATTTATGGTAGTATTAAGCTCTACTACTTTTATTTACCCTTGAAACATCTTAAAAATTGGATCCCTGAAGAAAAATTGGAACGCATTCGGACCAGAACGAAACTGTGAAAATTTTTCCTTGGGCACCCACGACGCTCTTGACACCGCCGACGACGGGTTTTTCCCGAGAGTCCAGACAAAATTAATACAAAGGCGCACCGACGACGCCATTGAGGCCGCCGACGGAGAGACCGGTGAGATGATGGTTTCTTATGTTCGAGTGGCGGTTTTTTACGGTTTTTGGGCTAGAATAGTCTTTTTTGAACTAAAAAATTCAAATTCTAATTCATATTTTCGCTCCAAAAATGAAGTAAAACTCTACCAATTTCATTTCTATGGCATCCAATTCCCCTGATAATCCCAGAATGCGAGTTTTCAATCGACAAAAGTTTATTAGTGCAGAAGCGTAGCGAATCTTCAACAAGTTGCTGACGAAGAAAATATTAATCAAAGAACGAGGATTCGTGAATCGCGGATTGAATAATCCCATGACTGATATTGAAGAAACGATAGTGCAGCAAAGATGAGAAGTGTTGTGCTACACTACTACCGCTGTGGTGGTTCTAGTGGTAAAAGAATTTTATGCAAATTTACGTGGAATCAACCAAGGAGTTGTTTATGTTCGAGGAAGATGGATCACTTTCACTCCTGTACGGATCAACGAGTTATATATAATAGAGAATGTTCCTGTCTGCCACTATTCCAATTTCGTCCCAACGAGAAACCAGATGAATGAAATTTAACAGCATTTAACGGATGAAACTGACGATTGGGAAATGAGAGAGAATAGGTATGTTAGTTTTTCTGCAACACTTTTGAATCCCGTTTCCAAACATTGGCACTTTTTCATTTCTGTGAAATTGTTACCGACAATGAAGATCGGTAAAGTTTCTGAAGAAAGTGTCATTTTGAATTACTGCATCCAAAGGGGACTGCCGATTGACATTGGATCTATAATTATGAAGTCGGTTTTGGGTCTGATCGTTCACGGATCCACTTATGGGCTTGGACACCCCTCCAAAATTTTCTCACTTTGCAGTCAGTTCCAAGTGTCCTATGAAAATTGGGAAAAGGTATAGCTACCTTGGAAGCCTTTGGACCCAACTGAAAGATTCTCATCATTTGAAGATGAAAATGACATGGCCATGATAGTTGATCAATCATCTCATAATTCACTGCCAGTTCAACCCTTAGTCCCTGATAAGTCTTTGGTGATCCTGCGCCAAATCAAGAAATTGGAAAAGGAAGTACAAAATGTCATGAATGCGATTAATAATATCTC
>JXCR01142290.1:77317-172010 GCA_002079205.1 Phalaenopsis hybrid cultivar
AAAAAATAAAAAAAAACCAAAGAAGTTCACACAGAAGCCATAACCAAAGACACCCGAACGCCACATAGAAAAGGAGGGCTCCTTAAGCTCGCCCATGTTCATCAATTTTTACTTGATCGCATACCACAACACAACAACAAAATTGGCCCCAGCAGAACCAAAGAGGAAAATCTACAAATGCACAACCCTAGCCAAATATATCCGTACGAGACGACAAAGAATTGAAGAACACACCTGATCGAGATGAGGGAAGACATGCAAGTTTATTTATACACAAAATACAGAATTTTTTGGTAATGAGAAGATCAAAGAATTAACCAAATTGAAAAAAATTGAGGATCTGTGGGAGGTTGCACGGGTGGAGATGATAGAGTTAAGGGAAAACATAAGTGAAACTGTGGAACAGGCCTGCGACTATTAGGGAATGATAAAAGCCGACGACCACAATATGAAAATGCTGCCACAAACAGAGATGCGGTGCTGCTGGAATATGCACCGCAAAAGTACCGCTGCCCGAAACAAACTTTAAAATTTAAATAAATTTTAGAATCTCCACCTTTAGAGTGGTTCTAGGAACACACTTAACTCATTGGATCATTTTCCTACTTCTTTCATCTTTCCTTGCTAATTGCTTGTTTATTTCAATTTCTTAGGGAACCATGTTTCCTGACACATCCTTTTTTTATTGTTCTGCTTAGCATACATTATCTTTTATTTTTAGCATCAATCTACACTCATTGTATCTTTAATGGTTGTTGAAATCAAATTTGTTCAGAGTTAACACATAAGCTTACTAGTGAGGTTCACTAGGCACACGAATTGAGAAGTAGAGAGAGATGATAATCTAGAGGCTTATTTTGTTAGATATCAAAAGTATAAATTTGAGTATAAATCACTTGATGCGCATAGATTTCATTAGGCCCACTATCCATAAGCTCAACCACAACAAATAAAAATAAAGCTAACAATAGAAAAAGTAAATAACTTTGCTAAGTAAAAGAGACATTTAACAAAAGAATATATGAATATTCATATTGTTGATTGATTAAATTCAGGGTTAGCTTTGTACATATAACTGACTGAAATTATGCCTGTGATGAAGTCACCAACATTGAGTGGAAATCCTAGATATATTTGAATGAATGCTGACATGTGACTAAACTTTAGGATTAGTTTTTGTTCTTAGTTAAATAGCTCCTTAGCATTGAGCATTGCAATAATAACTAACAACTTGGTCTAATTAGGCTATTACAATGGCTAGCTAGCAATTGCCAGTGATTTAACTATTGTTATTATCCTGTTGCGTTGCATTTAAATAGGCCAACTTCACTTGAATCGACTGTCTTAGTTACTTGAATGTATTATCATTTATTGGATAGTAAGTAATAGTGCCTATTACTTGATTTTATTGGTTTCTAAATTGTTTAAATTTTGTGAGATTTCTTTAACTATTTATGACGGCAAGGTTGCAGTTGGCATAAGCCACAAATTTTCCTAGTGTGACCTGGTTTTGAGTGGTGGCAACTTTTTGTTCGTGACTAATGCTTCGTTTAAAGTAGTGTATTCGTTCAACAAATTTCTTTTAGAAACCGCTGTCGTCGGACCGGAGGTATGCAAGCTATTATATGAAACAGCGAGAATTTATCGTTCATGTGAAAGAACTTCAAGAGACGATCTTCTCCGACTGCTTCACCAAAGAAAATTTTTGTAGGGCCTACCAAGCAAAGGAATTTTTCTGCTGTTTTTGCTCGCCTTTTCCTTTCCATACTACAAGTAATAACTTTCAGGCTTGTCATCTTGTTCCACCCCATGCCCCTGTAATACTTGAAGACAGATAGCTTGGAGAGAGAGAGAGTATCCCATGAATCCTAGATGCATGCATAATTTATGATTTCATAGTTAAGATTATCCATTTGACGCTTCCACATATTTTGTTCTGATGTTATATTTATATTGGGTTATCAAATATATATATCTCTTTTTAATTTTCTTAAAAGAATGGACAGAGACTATTATATCAGACTCCAACCATGCCTATTGTGTCTTAAGGTCAACTGTGTCTGAAGGGATTCGAACACCCGTCCCGTAAATGTCAACCAACAAGACGGGATACGCGACAATATCAAATATATATATCCATGATACTAGTAATATATGAATTAAGTCTGATATTAGTCCTACTAATAAGATACAATTACCATTCATATTCATTCTCCTCTAATATATAAATATATACTCAATCAACTAAATGAGTAACTGGTTTCTTATACATAACATAAAAGTTAATATTCCATTATTCCAGGCATCAAGGCCTATCATTTTNTGGAGCCCTGGGCCTCCATGCTTAAAATATAAAACCAAACAAAAAACATCCAACACAGCCCCCAGCCCGTAACCAGAAAGTCCCCAGCTCCACAACCACAACCACTAAATAGGGAGCCCTGGGCCTCCCAAACAAAAACAGATACACTCAACACAGCTCCTCAGTCTGTAACCTGAGAAAACCCCCAGCTCGACAACCACAGCTAGCAACCAATAGGGAGCCATGGGCCTCCCAAATAAAACTCAACAGATATAGCAAAGTAGCCATAGACCTCCATGCCAATGATAAAATACCCTTCATCACAACAAACAAAATGATAAATAGTCATATTCCCAGNGAAAGTCCCCAGCTCCACAACCACAACCACTAAATAGGGAGCCCTGGGCCTCCCAAATAAAAACAGATACACTCAACACAGCTCCTCAGTCTGTAACCCGAGAAAACCCCCAGCTCGACAACCACAGCCAGCAACCAATAGGGAGCCATGGGCCTCCCAAATAAAACTCAACAGATATAGCAAAGTAGTCATAGACCTCCATGCCAATGATAAAATACCCTTCATCACAACAAACAAAATGATAAATAGTCATATTCCCAGAGCACCGCACCTCCAAATTACCCAGAAATGAGTGAGTGAGAGAGAAGTCCAGCCTAATTAAAACATGGGCCGATCTAAGCCAGTCGGCCACCCATAATTCATCAAGATGAGACATTTATACGAATAAAAGGAGCATCAATATTATCACCAACCAGCAGAGTATAAAGGCTAGGGGGGAGTAGCTCCCACCCGACAAATTTGATTAGAGCTACCCAAATTAGCAAGCCAATTCATGGGTTGATTACCCTCCCGATAGATGAAATTCCATATAACATTCATATTAGAAACTAACCCTTTAATCCTCCTAATATAATAAAGAATATCCTATTGGGTTGTGTCATACACATTTTCATTTTTATGTAGAACACTGTTTTTCCAATTCACGGGGGATAATTCTGTCTTTTGGGTAAAAAGATGTCTCAACAATGTCATTCTGCTTCTTTTGCACATTGACTGACATTATTTCCTCTTGAACATCAACTCATGTGTCCTTTCAGAACTTTCAGACTGCTCAAGCTCATTGAGTTAGGAGGGAAATTGAGCTGGGGCCTCAACGCAAGGCTTGTTTCGATTTTGATCTCACTTTATCAACCTTGATAGAGTCCGGTTGTTTTACCTTGAGCTTGATTCGTTTGAATAGTTAGCTTTAATGCAACTGCACATGCCATGACAACGGGCTTTAGGTTTCAAACATTCTTAATATTTTCTATGGTAATCTTCATTCATAGTTCTTTTACTGAATTTTGCATGTACACTTTGTTTTCTGTTCTTATTTGATATCTGCGCGTAGAAACACAAGCAAACATTGAGAACGAATGCACATTTCAATAATGAAAAAAATAGCTTACTTTGCATGAAATCGCGGAGTTTCTTATTTGCAAATTCCCATTTTAGTGGTATTGATGCTAAAATACCTGCAATGAAGATTGATCCTTCGAGTTTATTTGGTAAATTAAAGCCGCACTAGATAGATGATTGCAACCTAGCTTGGTAAGATTTTATGAAATGAAAATAAGTTAAATAAAAGGTTCCTGCTCTTTTTTTTTAAGAACAGTGAAAAAAATTTTCTTTGATCTGTTTATTGTGGTGCTGACTTTGTTTAGCCTGAATTTCGTGCCAATTTTTTTAGTCATCATTTTCTTACCTTTTTTCTTTTATTCTATGTGAATATTCATGCTGACCAAATTTTTTTATCCAACTTCTTTTTATGCTTTGTACAAATCATTTGTAAGAAAAGGATGGCAGCAGCATTTTATGCTTTTTACTGCAGTTCATTCTGTTGCTCATTCCTGTACTTCAAATTAAGAAATTTTTTTTATGATATTAAAATCTGTATTGTTGTTTAAAATACTAATGCTTTGTTGCTGTAGGTTAAGAATAAAGTTGTACGGGAAGTCATAGATTTTGTCAAATCTCAACGGTCAGTTTTTGATCAGATTCTAAGAGAAGACATCTCCTCAGCTGAAGAGGGTACCTTGGAACGGATTAATCTTGTTGTCTCAATACTTTGCAGGGTATGCAACTTAATTTTGTGTGGTTGCCTTCAATTTTTGTTTTACAAAAATATGTTACATTATTTGGCACCAAACGTATGACTAACCTTTTGCAATTTTTTTTTAAATGAAGATTTGGCCTTATGAAGAGAATGATGAGTATGGTTTTCTCCAAGGGCTTTTCAGCATGATGATTTTTGTTTTTAACCTTGATATTGGCTCTGCTAGTTTTGGTCGAGTATCAGATTCGGTTGAGGTATATTTTCTTTTTTTTGAAGTATTCAAAATAATATTCTGGTAGTATGCTTGTATCAAACTGGTAGTTTTCTTCATTTGTAACTTATTTTTGATTTGCAGTACAAAAGGAACTCAGAGCTGATTGTGTTCAGGCTATGCTTTAGCCTTATCTCTTATCTTTATCTTCTGATAACTAAGAAGCTCATCAGGTTGCAGGTTTGTTATGGCTTTGTTTCGTTCAAAATTAACAAAAATTTATGCTTATTGAAACAAAAAACAATTTTGAAAGGTCATCAGCATCCTCATCTGTTTGTGAGCCTGTCATGGAAATCCGAATATTAACTGCTCAAATCTTGCTTTTATTAACCGCATGATTCACGATATCATTCATGTTGCCTTTATTTCGTTTTCTTGAGGACTGGTATTATTGTGCTTACTTGAGGACCAGGCTATCCGAGTATATCATTCCCTAATGGAGATCACTCCCGACTATGATGACTCTCCAGCAGCTCTGAAAGTGTCAGCTAGATTCTGTTGTTCCCGCTTGGATGTAGAATTCTAGCAGTGCTCACTTGGCCCTGATAATTCTGCATCATTCAAGCTGCTCTTTATAGCTCATAAATCCTATTGCCTCCGCATTCCAGCTCTACAGTTCGCCCTGGTTTGGCATGCCATTATCAGTTCTACAACTCCCGTAAAATAATTATCTAAATGGTCTTAGTCCCTTTTTATCTCTACATGTCTTCTTTCTTTTGTAAATTGTGTTGCTATTTTTATTTTGTAAATATGATGAAATATCTTGTATTCTTATCTTATATTTTTTAACATGTTTATAGGGCCAACTCTGTTAAACATTTGTCTTCTTCTTCTGCTCGCATATTTTTCTGTTAAGATCTAGCAGGATCTCATAGTTATTAGCCTTGTCAACATTGTGAACCATGATTCACCTTGTCAACCAATTGTTTGGCCCTTCGGACTACTTCAATAATGTTTGCTAGTGTTGCTTCAAGCCTCAATCATTAACCTAGATTGTTAGGTCAAAACACTTGTGTTAAGTTGTTTTTACTTTTTTTGCAAGATTGCTTTCCCTCTAGCGTGAATGGCTTTGTTGGTTCATTCCTGTTGTGATTTAGCTTGCCTTTCATAAGGTCCTCTTCATTGGCCACTCCTATTACAAATTTGCATTGCTCCGAAGCCATTCCATGCTTCAACTATGTGATTTGGCTTCAATGTCGGTTGATTCTTTGTTTTTTTCTTCCCCTTTTCCCTCATTTCTTGATTCATCCTCTCTCACTTGAACTTGCTTAATCATACACTATCAAATTGTGCTTTGTCTGCCTGTGCTTTTCTCGGTCATGTGCTTCATTTTGCCGATCTCTCTTGAAGATCCCTTGAGAATTGTGTGATGATTCCATGAGGATCAAATGATGATGTTTTGAGGATCCAATAAAGATCTTTTGAGAATTCGATAAAGATCTTTTGAGGATGATGTGGAGATCCCATGAGAATGCTATAAAGGTGATACTATTCTAAGGCTCCTAGATGGTGTTTAGGAAGCAGGTTTTGTAGGGAGTTGTTTGTGGAATGGCGAAGGGAAGATAATATATGAGTTTTATGGAGTTTGAACAAGGATAAGCATCGTTCGTTTCACGAGCCGACCCGGGCCTTGGAGTTCACCAAAACAGGAACGGGCAGTCGAACAATGGAAATTAATTCTCTGTTATTTTATTTCTTTCACAAACAGTTTAATATTCAAATAATATGTGAAAAATGCACTAAATAAAGCAATTACAATTAATAAGTAAAATTGGTACTTTTTTTGTTGTTGTTTTCACCTGTTGTATATGTTTACTCATCCTCTATTCATCTTGTTCAAATGTTTAAAACCTAAATATGATATTAAAGCAATATAATGAGTTATCTAATAGTAACTCAGGAGTCACTAAATAAAGTAATTAAAATTAATAAGTAAAATTGGTACCTTTTTGTTTGTTGTTTTCGTCTGTTGTATACATTTATTCATCTTCTAATCATCTTGTTCAAATGTTTAAAACCTAAATATGATATTAAAGCAATATAATGAGTTATCTAATAATAACCCAAGAGTAATCATATTTTTAAACTATAGTAATCCAAGGAATAGAATTTAATAGGCATGTAGGCTTATAAGAACTCTTATAATATGCCGGTGTTTCATATTTTTATAAACAATCTGATATATATGTGCATGCATCAATAAGTTTATTTAAATGAAAATATTCAATTTTCTATAAACATTTATTTTATACTTTACATACACATTTGTCTTTGTGAAGATCACCGTAAATATATATATATATAAACACACCCTTGGCTGATTACAATATTCTTGGGTGGAATAACCTGTACGTACCCGTGACCGATATTATCTTGTCAGCAGAGCGGTTAGAAATGTAAACATTACAATTGTCTAGGGAGGTAAGCTCTTGTCCACTTATTCATGGCCAATGTTATTTAGACAGTATAGCTGTTATTACACTATCATAATTGTTCGGGGTGGTACAAAAACTCTACCCGTGCGGGTATATTCAGATGCAAACATTCATATATAAGTTATTTCATTATTCATACATATTTTATTCTGAGACTTTTTTATGCAATTTACTTGTCACTACCCGACCCGGTAAACTTGGGATTACCAAGGCGAGAATTGGTTGTCGGACAGAGGAAATCTATTTAACAGTTTCATTTCATCTCCAAAACACAAATGAAATCTATCCAACAGTTTCATTTCAATGCCAAGAGGAATTAAAGGTTGTCGAATGACATCCTTCAATCCAGAGAGAAATCGACGACACTTTTCTTTGACATTTGGGATCAACTAAGGCACATATCGGGTTAATATTGTGAATTCTGCCTTATACTACTTAAGGGATCGGTCGCCCTGCACTAGTCTGATAAACCAATCTTACATCTGCCTCCTGGCTGAAAGAGGAACGAACCAGTCACGAAAAATCTTCACAAAGTCCTCTCACTGTGTCTTACTACTGAGTCATCCGCCAAACTTATTTCAAAGTTGTTCCTGCCGCCACCTCTCTGCATCTTCCCTCGAAAGCAAAAATAGCTACTGTGGCCTTCCTCTCCCAAGAAGATGACAAACTTTCAATGATCTTATCTACTCTCAGCAATTAGTTTTCCACCTTAACTGGCTCTTCTGCCCCTGAAGATAGTGGTGGTCGCATGTCCTTAAACAGCTTTAGATATTTTATCATTTGAGTTGTTCCACTATCACTAGCCTAGGTCTGAGAACTCTGAATAAGTCGTGTCATTAGCCTAGGTCTGACAACTCTGAAAAAGTCGTGACATTATGGTCATCGTTTGAGTAAACTGGAGGAAAGATCATTATGTGCTAGAAGCACTCGATTCTGCTGATTTGTAGCCCTTGCCTCTCTATCATTCCCACGGGCATCCTCCAAATCAGAATGATTTTTCTCTAAGATTACAAAACCTTACATTATTTACATAACTTTAAATTAATTTTTAAATTTCCTAAATGTTATTGCCAATTTTTTTAATGATTTTTTAATAATCATTTTCCTACTTACCTTAACTAGGCCCTGATACCACTNCGATTTGTAGCCCTTGCCTCTATCATTCCCATGGGCATCCTCCAAATCAGAATGATTTTTCTCTAAGATTACAAAACCTTACATTATTAACATAACTTTAAATTAATTTTTAAATTTCCTAAATATTATTGCCAATTTTTTTAATGATTTTTTAATAATCATTTTCCTACTTACCTTAACTAGGCCCTGATACCACTCGTCACGACCTGACTAGGTGAATTTGGAATTAGTAGTCGGGAACTGACAGTTAGACTGAGGAATCCTATCTAACAGTTTTATTTTATCACAAACATAAAAATTCAAAACACAAAGAAATCATTCTATTTATAAATATATATTTACAACACATATTCATATTTATACATTTACATTTAAAAATCAAATAAACTAAACTACGATATCTATCAACTTGCACTCTACGACACTTGTACATGTACTTTCTGGGTTTAATCTAATTTACAGCTGGTTTTTCAGTGATAATATTAGTAATTATAGTTTGAGTTAAAACTTATCAGCGTGTAAATATTTCTAAATTATAATAATTCTCATTTTAAAATAATTTCATTTTTTTTCATTAATTTAGGTTACATTTTTCATAATTGGGAGTCACTGTCTAAACATATATTTTATTAAATATATGTTTAACTTTTTTAAATCCACCATAGAGGTAGGTAATTATTTCTCTTTTTATTTTCATTTATAATTTGTGCATGGGTACAATGCATTTCCCTGCTAATGTTATCCAGGGGTGACTCTCATATGCTTGTGTATTTGATATTTTATTCATTTTTTTTCTTACATTTAATATTTAAAAAGAAACATGAACTTTTGCATTTCAAAAATAATNAACAATGCATTTCCCTGCTAATGTTATCAAGGGGTGACTCTCATATGCTTGTGTATTTCATATTTTATTCATTTTTTTTCTTACATTTAATATTTAAAAAGAAACATGAACTTTTGCATTTCAAAAATAATAACTAGGAAACAGTAAAACATGTGTAAATAAACAGAACTATTGTAAAATAAAAAGCATATTATCCACTTCAGCAATGTCCTCTACTATCATTTTCCTAACATAAATCTAATCCTTTTTTCTGAACCTATCATAAATTGTCTTGATTAGTTGTTAATAACACATCATATATAATTAATTTAATCAATTTCTGGTCATCCTTCTCAAGAATTCTAACCTAACAATTAGATATTTATATTTGCCCCTTAAATATAATTAAATTATTATTTATTGAACTATTTCTAATTGTTAAATACATCCTAAAACAATTAATAAGACTTCAAATTAATCAAAAAAATAATTATTAAATTAAAATTCAGAGTTCATACTTGAAATTTCTCTCTTTAAAAAAATTGTATCATGCTTAATTATTTTTGTCAATCACCTAAAATTGTAAGAATCAACATTAGGATTTACATTAATATTAATATTGAAATTGAACTACCTTAATTGATACAGTTTTTAGATGGTGGTTATGTGACGGTTGTACAAATATGTTACTGATATAGTAAAACTTTATTCTTAAAATATCAAATATTTTGTATTGATTTATTNGTTTTTGTCAATCACCTAAAATTGTAAGAATCAACATTAGGATTTACTTTAATATTAATATTGAAATTGAACTACCTTAATTGATACAGTTTTTAGATGGTGGTCATGTGATGGTTGTACAAATATGTTACTGATATAGTAAAACTTTATTCTTAAAATATCAAATATTTTGTATTGATTTATTAAAATTTAACTGACATAAATTTTATTTTCTTTGTTACTTGTAATACTAAAGTTTATGAGAGTGAGTATTTACTTGCTTTGGTTAGTTCACGGTTATTTTAAACTAACTTTTCAGGTTTAACTATTTTATTAAAAGATAAATAATAAAAGAGATAATGTTTATGGAAGACACGGATAACCTGTAATGAGGTAAATTTAATTGCACTGTTTTAATTTAATTTATTTAGTGATTTTTTATTTGTTAAATGAATATAGAAAAGTTAATTTCCTATGTCTGGCTNATATTTTATTAAAAGATAAACAATAGAAGAGATAATGTTTATGGAAGACACGGATAACCTGTAATGAGGTAAATTTAATTGCACTGCTTTAATTTAATTTATTTAGTGATTTTTTATTTGTTAAATGAATATAGAAAAGTTAATTTCCTATGTCTGGCTNACTTGTAATACTAAAGTTTATGAGAGTGAGTATTTACTTGCTTTGGTTAGTTCACGGTTATTTTAAACTAANAAGTGTATAAAGAATATTGACTAATCCCAAGTTTGGTCCCTAATTTTGTGGTTAGGTTGGGAGGATACTACCTCTCACTCTAGAGCTCCCACTTCTTCTTTTCCTGAGGGCTAGCATTAGTTTTCAATCAATTGAACCAAATTGGAGATTTTAATTTGTCACCTTAAAATCTCCAATTATGCATCCAAAAAAGTATATTTCCCTATTTATTTGCACTCAATCCCATGGATTACATTCTAACCCAAGGAATTAAATGTGACTCTCACCTTAGTGTAGAAAACATAACCCTTTCAAAACTTATGTTTCTCAACAAATTTTAACGTTTCAATTGGCCAGATCTAAAAATAAATGAAGATAAAAGTTCAAATCATCACAAGTTTTTGACATTTAAAATCGTATAAAATAAAATCAATTCTTCACAAAATTATATCACAGATTAGGGAGAAGAATAAAGAAGACTACTCATAATTCATGGAAGGAAATGACAAAACACGGATTGCATATATAAAAATAAGTTTACGAAATAAAGAAATAAAAAACAAAAATTTTCTTATGCTTTTTCTTAAGAAAATCCCTAGAAGATCTCTTTAAGCACTTTCCCTCTTTACAAGCACTCTCAATTCTCTCTTAGAAATGTAATGAAGAAAAAATCTCTCACTTTCCCACTCCTCTTACAACCCTAGAAAAATCTTCAAGCCCCTCACTCTATCTCACACCTCCACTCTTCTTCTCTCTCACACCACTCCCCTTTTAATTAAGGGCTGCCTTCTTTCAAAAAGAATTCAAAATTCCCTATCAAATTCTCTCCAAAAGTCACACCTTTGAATCCCAAAAGACATACCCATTCATTCAAGAGACATATCCCTTCATTAAAGAGTCTTCCAAAGTTTCTAGATGCATTGAATCATTCCAGAGGTGTTTGAAACATTTGGAGCCTTTAAAATATGTTCAAAATTTGTCCCAAACTGCTTTAATCCATCAAGTATTTCTCTGGTGCTTCTTGCGCCAATTCTGGAGCCTCAGGCACCAAGTTACTTAAGTCCACACTGTTCTAAGTTCTGGCGCTTCTGGAGCCAGGTATAGTGCCTTAGGCACTTCGTCTCTATATAATGACGCCTCTGATGCCAGATCTCTATGTGTTAGCACCTCTAGCGCTAGTTCTAGTGCCTCAAACTTGAGAATCAAAAAGTTCTCTATTTTTACTCCAAATTTCCTCCTTTTTGCTATTTTTGCTCCAAATTCCTAAAATTGATATACCTGCAACAAAAACATGAAAATACCTTTCTTTAAAGTGTAATATCACCAAAAATAAGCATAAAATGTATACTTGAAATATCACATTATTTTGGTGTATCAATCGCTTATAGAATCCAACATGTCCCGAAAAACTTCTAACTCCCTGCACTATAATAAGAGAAGGTAGTTTAATGATTACTTGAATCTTTGTTGGGTCCACTACCATGCCAATTTTAGATATGATATGTCCCATAACAATTCCTCCTACGAACATGAATTGACATTTTTTCAAATTAATAACAATGTTAGTATTTTCACAATATTTTAGTTCCTTTGTTAAATGGTCTAAACTTGAATCAAATGAAGTTCCAAACACTGAGAAATCACTCATAAAAACTTTTATCCCTTTCTTAATCAAGTCATAGAAAATAGACAACATGCACCTTTGAAAATTAGCAGGTGTGTTACACAACTGAAATGACATTGTTCTAAAAGAAAAAAGTCCCATAAGGGCTAGTAAACGTAGTCTTTTCTTGATCCTCAAGAGCTATAGGTATTTGATGATGTCCAAAATATCCATAAAAAAAGCAAAATTATCGTGACCAGCTAACCTATCCAACATCTGATCTAAAGGAAAGTGATTTTTCCAAGTGGAAAAATTCAATTTCGAGTAATCAATACAAATTCGTCACCTGGTGACATGTCTAGTTAAAATTAATTTATTTTGTTCATTTATAGATATTGTCACTCCCTCTTTCTTAGGAACACAGTGTATATGACTAGCTCAAGGATTATCTGATATAGGATAGATAATACCTGTTTCAAGCACTTCAATATCTTATTTTTAACAACTTCTTTTATAATTGGATTTAATCTCCTTTGATGATCTGTCTGGGGTTTATGATTATTTTTTATCAATTTCCTATGAATAAAAATTGAAGGATTAGTTATTTTTATATCGTTTAAGGTCCATTCGAAAGCTTTCTTATAATTCCTTAGAATTTCCATTAATTTTAATTGAGTCAAATCTGAGGATATGATGATTGGTAATGTAGACGAGTCCCTAAATAAGCATATTTTAAATGTGTAGGAAGTACTTTCATTTAAAGTTCAGGAGAGTCATCAATAGAAAGAATGAGTGATTTACTATTTTCTGTTGCATCTAGAATCTTCAATCTCTCCTGAATAAATTTTGAATTTTCAGTAGTCAATATATCCAACTCATCTTAAAAATTTGTATCCTTCTCATTATTTAACTCTTGTTCAACTAATTTAACTTCATAATCTTCTTGGAAATAGATACTAGACAAATAATCAATTATGTCCATCCGAAAACAAACGTATTCTTTTCTTTTAGTAGGATATTTCATAAACTTTAAAATATTGAATATAACTTCATGATCATTTACTCTCATAATTAATTCACCTTTTTTGCACATCTATCATAGCTCATCTGGTAGCAATGAAAGGTCTCCCTAAAGTAATTGGAATTTTTTTATCTTCCTTCATATCTAACACAATTAAGTCAACAAAGAAGATGGATTTATTCACTTTAACAAACACATCTTCTATAACCCCCTTTAGATAAGTGATCGATCGATTAGCTAATTGAAGGGTTATCGTAGTTGGAGAATTTTCTCCTAAACTTAACCTTTTGAAACTAGATAAAGGCAAAGGTTGATGCTTGCTCCAAGAAAGCATAAAGCTTTTCCGAAAAATTTTTCTCCTATTATGCTGAGAATAGTAAAGCTCCGAGGATCTTTAAGTTTTTTAGGAAGCTTTTTCTGAATTATAGTGCTGCACTCCTCACTAAGTGCAACTAACTCATAATATCCAAACTTTTTCTTCTTATTAAGGAAATCATTCATAAACTTTACATAACTGGGTATTTGCTTCAAATCTTCAGCGAAAGGAATATTAATAGCTAACATATTAAATACTTTCATAAATTTTGAAAATTGTTGATTCAGCTTCTGCTGCCTAAGTCATTGAGAAAATGAAGGTGGTGGTTTTTCTAAGTTAATTTTGGTAGGTGATGCAGGTCAGATTTGTGTGTGTTATTTTGTAAATATTTTTCAATATTACAAAATATACATGACAGTAATAATAATAAATATGTTATGTAAATCCTAACAAAAGGAAAACTTGGCCTTGAATCAGAAGAATTGGACCTGAAGCCGGTTCACGTATAAGGGGTTGGATTCTAGTGTAGTTCCATACTAGAGATCCAACTAAACTTTCCAATTTTGCAGGCTCCGACCACCATCGACCACTGCTCATTTGTCGTCATTGACCACGATTGGTTGCTTCCTGCTTATTGCAAGAAATACCTTTTTGGAATCATGACATACGTTGCGGAATGTCAACACACGTTGCAGAGTGATAAAGCACTCGACGGAGCAGTGCATCATCCTGAACGTTGTGTAGTGACGCGCCTTGAAGGAGATGTACAAAAGTTCCAATAACTACTCCCAACTGCAATCAATCCCTACTATTGTACAATGAACATTATACTTCGAGGAACTATGCTGATCGTTTATACTTGTAGGATGAAAACTCGTTGTGTACTCACTAATATAAAATTAGCCGTTCTGAATGGGCTATGCCCTGTTGATTTTTTCCTTTTCGTGTTTTCCACGTAAAAACATCCAAATTTCTATCATCTGAATGTGTGGTAGAATTTCGTGCAATACTAGACGTTAAATAATCCCTCTACCTTCCCGAATCTTCCAACAGGCACCAAACATAATAATTTTTTTTATCAAATAAAAACTCTGTGAGATCCAACCTTACAAAATTGAAATATGTGATATTTATTTTCCTGCAATTTATTTTTCGAGAAGAAAATCACTCTTCAAATTATAACCATGTAATTCTGATGTCATCTAAATTTGTAGGTGGTAGTGAAATCTTCAGCTTTAATGCATGCGACAAATATGCAGTCATTTTTCTGCCAAGTTNTAACTTTAAAATAACATTTTGGACAAAAAATTAGGAGGCTCTGGAGGTCCTGGATGTTAGAAAGGCCCTAGAGGTTAGAGAGGTTCCATTAGTGTGTAACAATTGTGAGGATTTCTTTGAGAAATTATAAGAGTGGAAAAAAGTGAGAGATTTCTTCCTCTTTGCTACTTCGAAGAAGAATTCTGTGTGCTATAAAGAAAGAAAGAGATTTAGAGGAACTTTGAGGAGTGTTCTTGGGGAGAATTTAGAGATAAGTTATTTACTTGTTGTAGTTTGTATGACTTTGATTTTATATATGAATTCTGAGTTTTGTTGTGTTTTCCCCTTGAGTTCTGAGTAGTTTTCTCTATCTTTCTCCTAGTCTCTAGATTTGTGAAATGGTGATTTAAATTGGTGAAGCCAAGAAAATGTTTAAGAAATTGTGATGATCTTTTCACTTTGATCTTAATTTACTATCAATCTGGCCAATTGATTTGTTAAAATATGTTGAGTTTTACAACTACAGTGAAGATTACATCCAAGATTCAGGGAGGCCAAAGCCCTTTGAAGTTGGGTGCAAATAAATAGGAAAATATTATTATCAGGCGTAGAATTGGAGATTTTAGAATGACAGACTAAAATCCCCAATTCGGTTCTATCGTTTGGGTGCTGATGTGCAGATGTTAGCCCTCAGGTGAGGGGAACGTGGGAGCTCTGAAGTGATAGCCGGTATCCTCCCAGCCTAGCCGCAGAATCAGTAACCAAGCATAGGATTAGTCAATGTTATTTATGCCAGGACCGAAGGGTAAAGAATAGGTATGCTCATATTTGTCATAATATAATATGAACTAATTCATTTTATCCATTCACTATAATTTCTTGACAAGGAGAAGGATGCTTTCTTAAGATATTGAATATCACGTCGAACCTTCATTAGTATAATTAATTATTTAATAATTATTAAAATTACATATTTATTTCAATTAAACCCTCATTAGCATAATTAGTTATTTATGAGTTATTAAGAAAATTACATATTTATTTCAATTGTCTATTATTAACCCTAACTTTCTATCATTAGTTATTTATTAGTTATTCAAATTATTTACTTATTTCAATTGCCTATAAAACCTTCATTAGCATAATTAGTTATTTAATAGTTATTAAAATTATATATTTATTTCAATTGCCTACCCTCATTAGTGTAATTAGTTATTTAAGAGTTATTAAAATTACATATTTATTTCAATTGTCTATTAGTGACATATTAGTAAAATTAGTTATTTAAGAGTTTAAAATTACATATTTATTAAATTGCCGCACCTCTCCTTAGTATCATTAGTTATTATTAGTTAGTAAAATTATCCATTTATTTCAATTGCCTATTAGTGACAGATAAACAAATTGAACGTCGTTGTATCTATTAGTGATAGATAAGCAAATTGAACGTCGTTGTTGTGATTAAAGTCCTAATAGCATTAGTTATTTAATAGTTAGTAAAATTATCCATTTATTTCAATTGCCTATTAGTGACAGATAAACAAATTGAACGTCGTTGTATCTATTAGTGATAGATAAGCAAATTGAACGTCGTTGTTGTGATTAAAGTTAAACCTTCATTAGTATCATTAGTTATTTAATAGTTATTAAAATTACCTATTTATTTCAATTGTCTATTACTTTATATCATTAGTTATTTTTAGTTATTAAAATTATCTATTTATTTCAATTGCCTATTAGTGTTATCATTAATTATTTATTAGTTATTAAAATTATCTATTTATTTCAATTGCCTATTAGTGACAATAAGCCAAATTGACCATCGTTGTTGTGATTAAAGTCTTGCTTTTCTAGGGTCTTAGTCTGTAATTCTAAACTACTCCATGTGGGATCGATATCTAGGACTCCATTAGAGCCCTATATCACTTGAGCAATACGTATACTTGTGTTGACAAATTTGACTTTAACATTATTGAATATTATATTTATACATCTTAATCAAATCAAATACATCTATAAAGTCGCGATCAAGTCTTTGGATGCCGTTGCTGGAAATTAAATCTTCTAGTAGCGCCATTAAATTCATGTATTTCTCGATTTAAAAAAAGTCGGTCAAGTTTTTGGCGCCATTGCCGAGGAGTGATTGAGTGAGTGAGTAAAATTAAAATCAGAGTAAAAGACAAATTAGGATTACTAGAAAATTTTTACTTAAATTGCAACTTATTTTTATATTTCTATTTAAATTAATTATATTACTGAGTACTGATTTCAAATTATATGCATAAATTTGGATATGAAAATTTATACCCCACGATTCGGAATTAGAACGCACTGTTAGAAGAATTAGAAAATTAAGAAGAGAACCTAGAAATAAATTAGAACGCACTGTTAGAAAAATTAGAAGACTGAGAAGAGAACCTAGAAATTCTGATACATAAAATGAACAATCAAGGAATAGAGAATGAACACCAACCTAGACCCCTACGAGATTATGCAAAGCAATCAAGGAATAGAGAATGAACACCAACCTAGACCCCTACGAGATTATGCAAAATCCTACAACATAGAAAGATTAGAAGATTGAGAAGAGAACCTAGAAATTTTGATACAATGGAAAACAACATGAACAATCAAGAATAGAAAATGAACATCAACCTAGACCTCTACGAGATTATGCAAATCCTACAACAGATGAAAGATTAGAAAATTAAGAAGAGAACCTAGAAATTTTGATACAATGGAAAACAACCTGAACAATCAAGGAAATTAGAAAACTAAGAAGAGAACCTAGAAATCCTGACACAATGGAAAACAACGTGTGAACCTAGAAATCCTGACACAATGGAAAACAACGTGAACAATCAAGGAATAGAAAATGAACATCCTAGCCTAGACCCATAACAGATTATGTAAATCCTACAACATATGAGATTCACTTATTTATCCAAAATCCTGATGTAGCTGCTAATTCATTTGAGCTTAANGTTATCCATTCTCTATAATTTCTTGACAAGGAAAAGGATGCTTTCTTATATATTGAATATCACAATTAAACCCTACTTTATATCATTAGTTATTTTTAGTTAGTAAAATTATCCATTTATTTCAATTGCCTATTAGTGACAGATAAACAAATTGAACGTCGTTGTTGTGATTAAAAACTTGTTTTTCTAAGGTCTTAGTCCGTAATTCTAAACTACTCCCTGTAGGATTGATATCTAGGACTCCATTAGAGCCCNGTCTTAGTCTGTAATTCTAAACCACTCCCTGTGGGATCGATATCTAGGACTCCATTAGAGTCTTATATTACTTGAGTGATACGTATACTTGCGTTGAAAAATTCGACTTAATATTATTGAATATTATAATTATACATCTTAATCAAATCAGACACATCTATGAAGTCGCGATCAAGTCTTTGGACGTTATTGCTGGAAATTAAATCTTCTAGTAGCGCCATCAAAGTCTTATATTTGTTGATTACAAAAAAGTCGGTCACTCTCAAATCACATAAGTCTTTTTCATAGAATTTTTTCTCCAATCGCTTAGGGTATTGTGAATCTACCAAGGTCTTTAAGCTTTTGAGGAAGCTTCTTTTGAATTATTGCACTAGATTCTTCACTCAGTGCAACAGTCTCATCAAACTTCCTCTTCTTGTTTAATATATCTTTCATAAATTTGGCATAACTCAGTATTTGTTCCAAAGCTTCTGCAAATGAAATATTGATTGTAAGTTTCTTAAATATCTCAAAAATTTTGAAAATTGTTGATCAAGCTTTTGTTGTCTAAGTATTTATGGAAAAGAAGGTGATGGTCTTTCTAAATCATTTTTAGTTGGAGAGATAGATCGTTATGAGTCTTTAAAAATAGTTTCTTTAGGTTCTTAAATCTCTCTCAACTTCAATTTCTTTTTGACATCCAACTTTTATTTCTTTTCCACTCCTATGTTGAACAACTTTAATTTGTTCTTGTTATGTTCCTTTGTCTTTAGGATTTACTTCAACATTACTAGGAAGTGTTCCCTGTAGTCTATTGCTACGTGCGTTAGCAATTTATTCCACCTAATTCTCAATATTTCTTATTGCAACACTTTGACTTTGCATCTGATTACCCATTTACAAAACTACTTCTTTTGTAGACAACTTCTTTTCCTTAAATTTTTTGTTATTAAATTCAGGACGATAAGAAGGTCGATAGTTAGAATTACCCTGATTATTCATGTTTCCTATTGGGTTCACTTGATTCTTCCTCCATTGCTGATTCCCACTACCATAATTGTTCCAGTTAAAATTAGGGTGGTTTTTCCAACCTAGGTTATAAAAGTTTGAATATGGGTTATTGGGTTTAGTAGCAATTGCATGTAATGTTTCTAATGATTTAGAATTATTCGTTTGTCCTAATAAATTTTCTTCACTTGTTTGAGGTATTTGAGAAAAATTCATTACATAATTATCTAACTTCTTAGATAACTCAGCAACTTGAGCTACTAAGATGGTAAAAGCATCATTATCATAAATGCTAGCCACTCTTTTAGAATTTACCCTTTTTGAGGGCCATTGAAAATTATTAGGGTAATTTCTTCAATTAAGGCATGAGCTTCATCAAATGATTTTGACATTAAAGATCCTCCAGCATCATTATTTTCAATTAACCCATTGAAAAATGTTTGAATAATTAACCAGTCAGGTAAAATATGATGTGGACACTTTTTAAAGAGTTCCTTAAATCGTTCCTAAGCCTCATAAATTGAATCCCTTTCATACTGAATAAAAGAAGTAATATTATTTCTAAGCTTAGCAGTTTTTTAAAGAGGAAAATATTTAGCCATGAATTTGTGTCATTTCTCCCCAAATTTTAATAAATCCAAGTGCTAATGAATTTAATCATATGTTTGCTTTATCCCTTAAAGAAAAAGAAAAAAGTCTAAGTCTAATTGCATAATTTGATACACCATCATATTTGAATATAGCACAAAGTTCTAGAAAACGTGCAAGATGTAAATTAGGATTCTCAGTTGATATTTCCCTAAACTGATTATTTTGCACCATTTGTGTTATTGCAGATTTAAGTTCAAATGAGTTAGTCGCTACAGCAGGGATTTGAATACTTAAATGAATTTCATATACCATAGGGTTTGTATAATCCCTTAAAGGTCTTTGTAAATTTTGATATTCAATTTCATTAGTAAGGGTTTCAATGTTATTTTGTGATGTGTACCATTTCTTGAAAATTGTGAAGTTATTTTTGCTTTCGAATTATCTTATGGTTCCCTCTAATTTAGAATCGTGAGGTACGAAACCTTCAGATTCTGAACTTCGCATACAAAAAGCAAAATTCAGAAAATAAAATATTAAAACAATCCAAATAAAATAAAATTATATTTTTCTTTTTTTTTCTATTTTTGCAAAAAAAATTTATATTTTAAATCAGTCTGATAATTCTGATTTACTACTTAAGAGTAAAATTGATCCAATAATTTCAATTTTTANGAACATTTATTAGTATCATTAGTTATTTAATAATTATTAAAATTACATATTTATTTCAATTTTCTATTAGTGATAGATAAGCAAATTGAACTTTGTTGTTGTGATTAAAGTATTACTTTTCTAAAATCTTAGTTCGTAACTCTAAACTACTCCCTGTGGGATCGATATCTAGGACTCCAAATTGAATGTCGTTGTTGTGATTAAAGTATTATTTTTCTAAGGTCTTAGTCTGTAATTCTAAACTACTCCCTGTGGGATCGATATCTAGGACTCCGTTAGAGCCCTATATTACTTGAGCGATACGTATACTTGTGTTGATAAGTGTGACATTATAATTATTGAATATTTTATACATTCATCTTTATCGAATCTATAACTGTTATTAAGTTTTGGTACAGTTGCTCAAGAATTAATTCTTTTAGCAGCAATATTAAATATTTATATTTTTAAGCATATATAAACTCGTTGTCAAGTTTTAGGCACCGTTGCCGGGGAGTAAAAAGAATCACAATAAGAGTAACAAACAAATTAGGATTATTAGAAAATTTTTACTTGAATTGCAACTTATTTTCATATTNCACTTAAGCGATACGTATACTTGCATTGATAAGTATGACTTTACAATTATTAAATATTTATTATGTCCATATTTAACTCATATTTTTAAGCATATATAAAGTTGCCAGTCACTAAGCAAATATCTGGGTTGAGCACAGCTGTAACCAGAGACTCTCTCATCTCCTTTAATAGGATCAAAGCATCGTAGATGCTTAATTTTGCCGGCAACTTCCTAAGATGAGCTAGCACGTTGCAATCCACTTTGTATGATCCTCCAATCTTCTCTTGGTTATGTGGTTCTTCCACTGTTGGAGGTGGAGGTAGTTCTTCTAGAGTTAATATTAGTTTTTCTTTATTTGTTAGAGCTATTCTTGGGGGTAATACTCTCCCACTCCTTAAGTTAACTTCTATAACTTATTCTTCTTGAGATATCATTATCAAATCTTTCATTGTTTTTTCTTTGTCAAATGATGTAGGTTAATGAAAAGTGGCGCATCGTGGCACTCGAGGATTGGTTCCTCACTCCTAGTGCTGTCATAAGCGGTATCGTCAATGTCTCCTTCAATTTTGTTAATGGGTTCATCGGACTTAAGTACGATTTGAGGATCATTTTGGGAATCGAGTTTGAGGCAAGATTGGTCGAAATCAGTTATGTTATCACCAAAAACAGTTAAAACGTAGCAAAAATCATGATCATTATATTAATAAGACCTCAGAGGAGTAAAAAGATAATCATACAAAGTCAGGGGTTTGAGGAATTTCTTCCCCAAATTTGAGACAACCAATCTAGTAGATGTAGCCCTTATACTACCGCCCATGTTATCAATCTTCATGGTAGGGTTCTTCTTCTTCTTTGTTTTTGACGACGATGAATCTCCTAGTGAAATCTTCATCTCGGGCTTGGCAGACTGAAGACTCTGAACGGAGGCTTGTTTTGAAGCATTCTAAACTTGGTTCAAGACCCTCTTGAGCTTGTTCTAAGTCGTACTCCATACCTCTTTTCCAGTATAAGGGTTCGGAGAGATTGGCTCAGCTAAAATCATATTTATGGAACCCTTTTCAGGTTCTTTTAAATATTGGCATCATTATGTTTCCTTCTTTAAGATTCTTCTCGAGCCATTCCATGAAGACAAAACATTCTTCTATAATATGTCCAAGCAATCTGTGATATTTGGTCGATCCTTCTTGTTGACCTCTTTGGGTTTCTTTGGATCTGGTAGTTCGAACTCAGGTTTCTTCATCATACGTCTGAGCAACTTGGATATTGCTTCATCATTGAAGGAATACACCACTTTCTGTGGCTCTGCCAAAGATATTCTCTTATTCTCTGTTTGAGATGATCCTCCTTGAGGCGGTTGTTGGTTGGACTGACTATTCTATTTTTGAGCATGCTGTAATGAAGATTGACCAGAATTTTCTGCATATATCTTCATTGGTTATTTCCCTTTATTGGCAGTCGCTACTATTCCTGAATTCATTTTAAATTCTCTAGTTGCCTTGAATTTCTCATGAGAATCCATATGTTTGATTTCCTCTTGAAGACTGCTGGCATTAATAAGTAGCTTCTCGAAGGATTTAATGATGAGTACCTTAGGCATGAAAGCTACCGGCCCATGAATGCTTCTGAGTAAAATCTCAATTGCATGATGTTCTTGTAGTTGAGGTTCATACTTCATGCTAAAGTTTCTCCACCTCAAGATGTAATCCACCAAAGTCTCGTTGGGCTTTTCCTTTTCTATCATGAGCTCTCCTATAGAAACATGGTGTTGCACTCTAGAAAATCTCTTCACAAATAATTGTTCCAACTCGGCGAATGTCTTAACTGATCTGTTGGGCAAATTAGCATACCAATCAAAAGAAATTCGTGACAGACTGCTGATAATCTGTTGGAAGAGTAAAGCTCCGTTGCTTCTTGTGTTACTACAACTAGCTCAAAACTGTGCTATGTGTTGTCTAGGATTTCTATTCCCATAAAATATCTTAAAGTTTGGGGACACAAAACCCTCAGTGAAGGGTACGACATTGAATTATTTCTGGTAAGGTCTACCCTTTACAACCAATGCACAACCCTTAGATTGGGTTATGGCCTCCCGAATTTGCTCGACCATTTGCTTAAATTCCTTCTCAGGCTAGGCGCTTGATGGAGAATCCTTTTTTGGTTGCTCATCCCTATTTACTGAGGAAACTTCTCCTCTTTCATCTGTAATATGTATAATTTATGGTTGATTGACTTTTGGAGAGGCTAACTGTGAGGGTTGAGATTGTCCTTGAATTGTGGCCATAGCAGTCATGGCTGCAGCCATCTCTTCTATCTTTTTCTCCAGTTAGCTAACTTGCTCATCCCTTAGAAGGATAGCCCTACGCAGCTCATCTACGGTGTTCTCTTTGACGAGAGGTTGATCCTCACACACAGATGTAGTGGCTCTGGTCTTGATAACATGGACATTCATGACATCTTCTTTGAGGTAATCATTATAGTCAAAATCTTCATCATTGTCTCTGGAGACTCCATGTTCCCGGGCCAACTTGGAAATTTAAACCCTAAGCTTTTCAACTTTTCCTTCAATTATTGATTCTTGAATTGCCTTAAGATTTTGAGGACCCTACTGGACCTCCTCCTCTTGTTCCTCCATCTCATTGGCAATTGCTGCAACAATGTTAGATACTTCAAACCCTGTCTTCATTCCATTCTCTTGCTCTGCGGGCTTACAGGACCATATTGGCACAGTAGTCTCGGGTACCCATGCCTCTTTCTTTGACGGTGATGTCTTGAGATGAATTGTCTCAGTAGAAACATTAGTATGTGAAAGAGAAGTATGCTCCCAATGGTGCAGACCGACTATAGTATCAGGTAATTTCTTCATCTTTTCCTTTGAGACTTTAGGAATATCTTTGAGGTGGGTGATTGGTAGAATTCTTGGACCCAGTTGTGACTTAACTGGTCGACAACCTGCAAGTCTAGTAATGGTAGAATCGGTAGTGAAAATTGTGGTATCAACTCTGCTCCCAAATGTAACCAGACGGGAATGCGAACGGGTAGGTTTTCAATTGACTTTTGAGATCGGTTGGCAGATCTGACATCCTTTAGAATCTTTTTCTTCATGCGAGGGGCTACTGCATGTCCCACTCGTTTAATTGATTCACTAACTGAACAACCTTCCTTGGCAGCTAGCCTCTTGAAAACTAAACTAACTCGAGTGATAGGAGTGGACTTCTTTCTCTCCTCACCATGCCATGAAGTGATGGTAAAGTAGCAGCAATTTTTTGGATACTCTCATACCCATTGGTACCTATTAAAGGATGGAATCTATATCCTCGCAGTAGTGGATAGCTCTCTGACAATGCTGACTCATCTTGGTGAGGATCTTTCTGAACATGTATCTCCTTAGGAGCCTGAGCTTCGGTAAGCCTCCGAACCTTCCTATTACAGTTTATCCTTTGGGTTAGAGTTAGTGATATAGTCCTTAAACTTGATCCAACTTCAAACTCTGACAGCAAGATGACCAATCCTTCAGTCGGGTCTTCAAAGATCATAACTTCTTTTCCCTTAGCAACAGCGGGAACAACAGGCTTGGTAGGTGTCGTGGTGGTAGTAGTCTTGACCTTCTTGCAAGAAGGAAAATCCTTATGGTAGTTCAAGTTAAACTCGACGGATGGTTCTTGAACCTCTGGAGTGACAACTTTTATCATGAAGAATGGGACTTTCCCTAGAAAGATCTCGAGATATTCAAATCCTGCTCCAAACTTTATGGTGGGAGCGACATTCTCGGCATCGCGGCTCGTTGGCAGGTTGCAGGAAAAAGTGAGCATTGGGTACATCATTGCAGTAGCTTCAAAAAGAGAATGCTCTGAGGTTAGCTATTTGGCCAACACCTCATGATCTTAGTGCAAACACTATAAATTAACAGAGGTCGATCGGTAGACCGGATATGTCTTTATTTAGTTTGTGGGGATTTTAAAAATTTTTAGTAAAAGTAGCTTAAAAGTAGAAAAATTTAATTACAAGAAAATTTTAAAGTGCACGTTGCATGACAGAATCCAATTTAACTTGCAAAATAACAAATCAAAGTAAAAAAGGAGATGTGAAGTGTTTAGGACCCAGTGCAGGACTAACATAACAACGCACAATGCTCAGGTGGAACTAGTCCACCAAAACACCTATTGGGAGTCCGACCCCACACGAAGATTAAAAAATTCCTTAATGGCCTTCTAAACCTCCTTATTTAAAGGTAGTTGAACATACGGTCCTTAAGTCCAAAGAGTTGACCGCACTTTCCCAAGACAGCAATAGGTAAGGTATGTCAATGGAAGAGGGGTAATTTGGTCCATGAGGGACATGACCACATTACCAATATGTGAAGATAGCATTTCTTGATTTAAATGGAACGACAAGCTCATCCTCAGCAAAGTCTCCAGAAGCTGTCGACACTAAAAAGTTGAGGTGTTGCTCGTTAAAAGCTGTCGGTCACCGGAATCAAAATCCCGTCACCCGCTTCGGAAGGACATTTTAATTTACATATTTATATAAGTTTAGAAAAATATGAAATCAAACTGATCCCATATTTTTTATAGTTTAAATGAAAGAGCACTATACCTCAAACCTTGTTTCTGCCCCAAAAAGCTAACACAAGACTTGAGGGTGAGGCTCGATCAAATAAACTAAGAAATATATGACATCTGTTTGGTTTGCAAAAANAATTGAATAGTTTATACATCCATCTTTATCAAATCTATAACTGTTATTATGTTTTGGTACAATTGCGAGGAATTAAATCTCTTAGCAGGAGTATTAAATACTTATATTCTTAAGCATATATAAACTTGCGGTCAGTGTGAGATGCATTAGTATATTAGAGTGGTTTTCTTGTAAGAAACCATGTCCACTTGGGTGGACTTCATAAGTTAAAGCTAACATGACATCTACAGGTGCAACTAAACTCTCCTCTTGCCCAACATGGTTCATTATAATTGCATATAAATAACCCATGCCAACCCTTTCATTGTAGGTCAAGCTCTTTTTTGGGACTTTTCCTATGCATAATTTTTTATAGCCCCTAGGCATGAGTTTGTATAAAAAATAAGGTTTGGGCATAGATTCCAAGGTGCTTGATATGTGAAACTACATACAAGGACCAAGAGAATTTTCTATGTGCCTTGTATCTTAATTTTAAATTTACATTGTTGTATAATATTAGGAGCTTGACAACCTTTTTGAGCTTTCAAGGATATGTTGCCAATCCAACAACTCTTGACCTTTATTTTTTTTTATGTAGTTTACTTTATTTCATGTTGTGTGCTGAATTCTCATTTTCTTTGACTTGTGTTTTGTCTAGAAGCTCTTTGAATATAACATTTATGCTTTCTAGGATTAAAAAATATCTTTTCTATAAAAATCATAATAGTAAAAGTTAAGCTTAATCCAAATTTTGATTTAAATTATCATCACTTTAAAAACAACATTTACTTTTTTACATGGTCTTTGGGTTAGATTTAAAATGGTTCCACATGCATAGCCACAACCAAGTCAAATTAACCTTCACATTTAGGACTGCTTTAGATAACTATATAATTTCTGCATGTTCTGAGGAGAAGTGTCCATGCTTTTCGAACCCGATTGGCCAAGCATAAATTTCTACATAAGAGTTTATCTAGAATGATTAAGATGTTAGAGGCTCCCTCAAACCATATGAGGTATAAGTATTTTGTGGGATTTTTGGCTTTGTAGCAAGATTTCTCTTTTTTGTTCATTTTAAAGGCTTTTTGACCATTTTCTTTGTAAGTATAAGCCCCATTTCTATGAATTCCACCAAAATAGGCTCACAAGGAATTAAAATCTTCTTTCCCCATCTTTAAGACTATTTATATTCCTTGGAAGACACAACACTTGAGTAGTTGACAAGGGATCTCTAGTTAGGCAGGGTCGACTACCTTCACGATCAAATAGACTTGGGATTTTAATAGCTTTCAATGATAGATTTTCCTCAGCTATGTCTACTTGCTTATGACTTCCTCACCTTTCAAGAAAACCACTTTGAGCCCCTTTGATCATTTGATACTTCATTGATGTCATCCTATAGACATAAATTACTGACAGGTCATCACCCGTTTGGGATACAATGCAGAATCTTCTAACTGTATAACCAGTTATAGGCTTTGAAACGTAGAGAGGAACTTATTTGAGATGATCGAATTATTTCATAAACCTCAATTGTTGATCACATGCCGTCACCTTTTTGGGATGAGAAGGATTCACCCTCTACCCTTATGGCTCGGTATAGGTTTTGAAAGCACCACGATGTTTCTATTTGAGAAAATGAAATCTCTTCGATATACTTATTCACTAGTTATGATAAAAATGTAAGCATTTGCTATTATCAAGAGTATTCTTGGGTATCCGCCAAGTGGTAATTAACTAAGGGGACACATTTCTTTAGGAGTTGCTCTTGATCATAGAGTATAATATAATTTTAGTTCTTTGGTTTTATGGATTGCTTATATAGGGAACTTCTTTGTGGATATGTGTTTGAAGGTGTCTTAATCAGATATCAGTTTGGACATACATCATTGACCTATCACACAAAGATAACCTTATATATGTTTTCCGCATTCATTTTAATTTGTTTGCCTAATTTCATTGTATTTTATTTTTTTTGATCCCTCATCTTCCTTGAGTCATTTTGTTGATCCAAGAAATAGTGTAAATTTAGAAAGAGAACAATAAGATGACAGTTAGACAAGCTGCCAACTCCAAGTTTTTAAAAATAACTGAAACATAAATGTTGAATATACTAAAACTTAGTGACATTTCAGGTATTCTATTATTTGTTTTTAGTGATTTTGTAAGAGATTTATTCAATATTTCAGTTAACATTTTATTATAAATTTAGGATTTAGCTCATACGATATATGACCATGAGAAAGCCTAAGGGGTGAGCATTTATGTTGAAACTAGATGAATAATCTTAGGATCCTAAGACTAAGATGAAGTTTACTGAAAGAAGAGAAATCTTGAGAATCTAGTCTAAATGAATAGGAAGCAAAAAAAATAAAAATGCAATGTATTTATAACCTCACCTATAAAGGGTTGTCTTATAGAACACTTAACTGCATTAAAGCTATGCAAGGCTAGTCATAATGAATGCATGATAAAACTCTATTAGTTATTAAAAAAAGTAGGTCAAACAACTGAATTATAAAATAGAGCCACATAAGTATGAATGGTAAGCATAATGTTGTAAGACTATAAGCATTTCCTATTTTTGTAATTTAATATTTAGTTTAAGACTCAACACACTCAAGTGTTTTTTTATTTTTACTAATTCATTCTCCAGAGTGAATAAAGCAGGCTGTGTATATGTTTACAAGTCTTTGATGACAAATGCTTAGAAAATTTGTTCATAAGGTTAAGTGATATGCAAAGGCATTCTCACTCTATAAGCTAACGACCTTCAAAGGATAAGTCAAACCTTTCAATGCAATGAATGAGGTGAAACAAATAAATAATGTAATATGGAATGTACATGTCTAAGTGATCTTCTAATTGCTATTCCAAATTCGCAAAGATGTTTCAACTCGATTTTAATTAATGCTAATTTAGTTATTTTAAATACATGATGTATTTATTGCGTGAATGTAATGTTTCTTTTTTATTTTAGTTTTGGTTTTGAGTTTCATTTAATTTTATAAAAAGTTATGGTAAAAGCCTTTGGGTTGGGTAGAAAATTTAGTCTTTAATGAGCCCACTAATAATTTGGATAGAAAAGAACCAAATAATACATTGATTATAAATTTGGTCAAACCTATCAAAAATAAATAAAACACATGGTAAAGAAGACAAACAAGTACTAACCCTAGACTTATGTCAAACGCATTGGTTAAATATGCCATCTAGACATCATTATTAGTTTAGATGAGGTTCAACATTCACTTTGTGTTCATTTTAGGTTCAACATTCACTTTGTGTTCATTTTCTCTTAAATGGTTCAGAAGTCTGCAACTGACCAATAATGGCTAAAACCCTAAACCTGAAAAAAAGAAAAAACACTTCATAAAGTAAACGTAAGTTTACTACAACAACCTAGGTTTACTACCGCAACCTTGTAAAAAAAAGTTAACACATCCCAAGTTTACTATAGTAATCTAAAAAAAATTAAAGAAAGCTACAAAAAAACCTAGACTAACATGTCACAATAGTGCAATATATAGGAGAATAAAACCAATTTAATTGTCCTAAGCAAAAGAATAACTACTAAACAAACACAAAGCACAAAACATAACACAACAAAGGTAACTCAACTGACCAAATCCTAAAACTAAGGTTAAAGTGTTATCATGTCTAGAAGGTTAGTTACTAATTATTGGGTGAAAATGATAACAAGACCCATCACGATCCCATGGCTTCATCATCCTGGGTTGTCTTGGTCACTGATTTATATAGTCAGAAAAGATAGTTAGCCCGATTTAACTGAATGATTCTTACTAGTAAACATGAATTGCATCATCCAAGAAATCTTTATAGCTCTATGATGCATTATTACTCAAGTTGTGGGGTTTTTATTGCTTAATCATTAGAGGTTCACTTTAGGTTTTAATGTCTTTAAGATTTTATGGATTTTATTAATTTTTAACAGGATTATGTTTTAGTTTTTTTTATTTGATTTTTTGTAGGAATGCTTTTTAATTTTAAATTTATTTTTAATATGATTGTATTTTAATTTTTTTATTTGATTTTTAATAGGATTATTTTTTAATTAATTTTTTTTAATCATAATATGTTTAAATGAACTCGAAGATCCTTAAATTTTATAAAAATGTTTGAAACTGGAATTTAAAAAACTTTTAAGATCTTTAAGTCGCCCTAAGTTTACTTTAATTTTTATGAATTATTATAATTACTTAGTGAGTTAATTTTTTAGAAATACTGAGAATTATTTGACGAGGAATATTTTTGAATATCTTTGTACTGCTTTGTTGATTTGATATATTAGTGAAAATTTTGCTTAATTTGAAGTTTCTTAGAAAAGACTTGAAGGTTTTAATTTGTAAGGGCTTTTTTGTAAAATCTCAAAATTCTAACTTAAGCCATTTCATCTGAAGTTGAAAGCTGTTTATTATGTTATAATTTTTTAATAAGTGGTTTGAATTATTTAGTTGAAGTTTGTAATCTTGATGATTTCATTTATTAAGCTTAATAATGAGAAGGATATATGTATAATTTTAGGGAAAAGTTGTGAATACGCCTAGATTGACTTTTAAATATTTAGATATTTTTATAATCATTTATTCTTCAAAACAAGATTTGGCAAGTTTTTAGGTGATGTGATTTGTTTTGGGTGGTTTAAAAGAATGAAAGGGCATTTTTTAATTTTGGAAAATTACAAGTAAGCCTCTAATAACTTTTAATTTTTCTAACTTTATCATATGTTTGTTACTTTAATGATTAATTATCATTTAAAATAAGAAGGGACATTTTGTAATTTTGGGAAATTACAAGTAAGCCACAACCATAAGAGGTAAAGTATCCGACTATTGAGAAGCATTGTCTAGCTTTGATTTTTCACCACCCAAAAGCTTAAACATTACAAGCTTTCTCATAAGATTACCCTAATTTCAAAAGTTAATCCGATGAAATATTTGATGACCCGACCAACACTTTTCGGATGTTTATCAAGATGGTCAATGATTTTATTGCAATTTGATATAACTATTGTTCCCCTACTCGCCATCAAAGGACAGATTTAGCAGATTTTCTCGTGACATACCCACTTCCGGCTGGGTACCCACTCAATGATGAATTGCCAAATGAGCAGATACTGCAAGTAGAGCAGTCTAGTGCCAGACATTGTGAAATCTACTTCGATGGGGCTTCTTCAGCCAGAAAGGACAAAGGTCTAAGAACAATTATAACTGGCAAAGCAGAAATTAGTATAATTTTCATCATGCTAGATAAGGGCATGTTGAGATTCTCCTACCACCTGACAGAGCCGTGCACCAACAACGAAGGAAAATATGAAGCACTAATAACTGGATTGGAATTGGAAATCTCAATGGATATAACAGGTATTGCGTTTTATAGCGACTCACAACTCGTCATTGAACAAGTCGCCGGACAGTATAAAATTTTGAAGCCAAGGTTAGCAGAATATCATTAGTACGCAATGAAGCTGCTTGAATAGATCCCCAATGTGACTCTCTACCGGACCATTACAATACTTTAGCCAAACTTTCCAAGGAACTGGCATGTCCCCCAGAGGATTCCATTGACATTACAGTACAAGGGCGTTATGTTCTATCTCGGATCAACTTGGACAATCTACATAAGCTCAAAAAAGAAGAAGGGATGATGATTGCAGTTGCCGACATCAATGAGGACTGGCGCAAGCTATTGATAGAATATTTTCAAACTGGAAAGCTACCAGAGGACAAGTCCGAGGAATATCACATCACGAGAAGGGCTATGTCATATGCTCTAGTGTGTGAAGTAAAGAATATTGTCAAAGAAGTCCATACCAGATTGAGTGGTGCTCACCAGTCAGGGTCGAAAATGAAAATAAAGATCAAGAGACTTGGAGATTATTGACCAGCAATGATATTTGATTGCATGGATACAGCTACAAGGTGTCACCTTTGCCAAGTGCATGGGGTGGTCTTACACCTACCTCCGAATGTGCTAAACCCAACAGTTACCTCATGACCATTCGAGTGTTACGACACAAACATAATAGGTCCAATAGACCCTCCATCCTCTAAGGGACAAAGATTTATTTTTGCCGCTACAGATTACTTCTCCAAGTGGGTAGAGGCAGTGCAGTTACAAGAGGTTACATTATAACATGTTCTGCAATTTTTTAAAAGCCAAAGTGTATTGGGCAAAGTGATTTATACAACGGGATAGCTTTCACGAGCACCAAGATCAACAACTTTGTCAAAAGACATTGAATAGAATGGAGGTACTCTAAAATTTACTATCATAAAGAAAACAGACTGGCTGATGCCTTTATTAAGACGCTCATGCAGATCTTAAAGAATACATTGGACAAAAATAAAAGATATTAGCATAATATACTATTAGAAGCTCTGTGGGCCTACCGGACGACGTTCAAAACTCCTACTTAATGTGCACCCTACGCAATTGTGTACAAGTCCGAGGTCGTGCTGCCACTAGAAGTTCAGACACCATCTCTCAGAGTCGTCATTGGCAACTAAATTACAACAGAAGAAAGTGCAAAGATCAGACTTGAAGAATTAAAACATTTGGAACTTTACCAAGCAAGGATGGTGCAAGCTCATGATAAATTAATCCACCCAAGGGCGTTCAAAGTTGGTGACGTTGTTCTCATTCTCAAAAGA
Organism: Phalaenopsis hybrid cultivar; assembly: GCA_002079205.1. Taxonomy (NCBI): domain Eukaryota; kingdom Viridiplantae; phylum Streptophyta; class Magnoliopsida; order Asparagales; family Orchidaceae; genus Phalaenopsis; species Phalaenopsis hybrid cultivar. The sequence continues at coordinate 109,415 of JXCR01142290.1, forward strand.
CCTATTCTTGTGCACTGCAAGATAGGTGGAAAATTCAAACCTACTTGAGAGGGACCATTTGTCATAGAGAAGGTCTATTCGGGAGGAGCTTACCAATTGGTGAATTTTTGAGGTGAAAGACCTATGCTACCGGTCAATCACTGCTACTTGAAGATATACTACCCGACATGACGCTACCTGAAATCGACTTTTTGAAATTTTGATTGTTCTGGGGTTATTTATTTGGCCAAGCACTTGTGATTGGGTCCAATATTTTGTAATAAAATTAACCTCAATAAATGAAAATTTTGGAATTTCTTCACTTTAATTTCCTCTTTTTATCTGTAATTTTGAAATTCCATTAAATTAAAATAAATTAAATGAGAAATTTGCACCCTTATAAATTAAAACTTGTGTTTAATAATTGCTTCATTTTTGTTCTTGTTCATGCTGAATTTCAGTGCTCTGATGTTTTTCTATCTTTTGCAGAAAAATGTCGGGATGTAAGCTGATCTTCGCTTTTAACAATGGCTTAAATCTCGTACTGAACAGAGAAAGGGCAGCTCAGGTTAGCATCATAGATGACTTCGATCAAGTAAACGTGAACTATGAGGATCTTCTAATGGACATAGTCAGTCATCAAGAGAAAGAAGGACTACGTTCACTGTTGAGCATCAGTACAAATGAAGACTCCTCACCAAAGAGAGAGAAAGTGATAACGCAACAAAGTTCGATGAAAGGAACTAGCTGCTTACCATCAATGATAAGTGCGCCAACGGGGGATATAATATGTGCTGATGAAGAAAGAACTCCAGATGTGCCACTAAGAAGAACTTAAAGTTGAAATGCTAATTTCCACAAGCACAGAGCTTTTCTAAGAGAGAAAAAGAGGCGCCTGAAAGAAGCAGAAAATTTACTTACTTCGATTCCTGAGGAGGGGTTTTACGACCCATGCATGAGAGAAACTTCCTTCAGTTTGCCTGCCATAGAGGACATGTCCGAGTTTCCTGCATAGCAGATAAAATATGAAATACCATATGAAATTTACAAGGGTTGCCCGATGTACAACTTCGAAAATTCTTTTCAAGCACCAACAAGAGGAGCATTTGTGGAATGCCCAACATGTAATGTTCTCCACTTAGACAACTACAATTCTTTTGAGGAGTTCATAGCCACTGACACGGGACGTCAGGAGATAGTTTACCCGGATACAGAGTCGTATATTCCATTACCTACAGAGCCAATTCAGACATGGTATCACACGGATGTGGAAATGAGGGAGCAGCCCCGACATTCATAGATGGCCTCCAGGATAGAATTGGACAAGATGAGCAAAATAAAGAAGCAAGAATTTGAATTCTACGAGGAAATCAAAGAAAAATTTGTCAACATTCTGGAGAGCCTGGAGCTGTATACAAGGGTATTCTTTAAAAGTGATGAAAGGAAAATTCTAGACTGCATATTCGACCTGAGGGACAAAGGTCGAGCGGGACTACTAATGTAAACTTTTTTAGAACCACGTAAGTGGATGCAAGGAAAAGGTAAGATAACCATCCATTATGGTTTTTTGCTACAATTTCACTAAAGATAGGCAAGGTAACCCCCCTGGTATCTTAAGAAACGATGAGGTGGATCTGATGCCTTCTAAAATAAAGAGAATGATCAAGAGGAAGGTAAAATGGAGTATACTGCCAACCGATTACATTCTAAACAGTTGCATAATCAACATCTACGATGTAGGAAATTACATTCAACCGCACATAGACCATCCTAATTTTGTGAGGCCCTTATGCACGGTATCCTTAATGAGTAAGAGCAATATACTGTTTGGGAAAGAAATCAACATTATTGGCCCAGGGAATTCAGAGGATCTGTTGAGATTCCACTACTGATGGGTTCAGTACTGATTTTGAAAGGAAATGGACCAAACTGAGCCAAGCATTGGATTCCAGGGGTACAACACCGCAGAGTGTCTGTGACACTCAGAAGGATGGACGATAACAAGATGCCACATGGGTTCCAACCAAATCCAGAGTTAGAGGAGTTGCGCCCGTACGAGCTATGAGATGGGTGCACCTCTAAGCACATGTAAAAGGAATTCTTGCCTTGGAGCGTGGTTTAGTAGGTCAGCTTGATCAGAAGCTTGTCCCATAGAGGGCATATAGATAGTTTTTGTCACGTTTTGTACTATGTCAGAGTAGCATATATGATATGTACTCAACATGTGATGTTTCAGATGTATTGAACATGATTTTCTCTTTTTATGCTTTCAACATGTATTGAGTCTGTAACACATGTTTGAAGCAGATTAATGAAATTTCTTTCAGATTTCAGCATGTTTTAAATTACCCTTTTGTGCAATTGATAAAGAGCAGCGGAACCATATGTTGGTTCTGAATTATATGAAGAACAATATAACAAAAGTTTAATATTAAAATTTTAATTTGTTTTTGAAAATAAACCATTGAAAATTAAAATTTGAAAATGTACTTTGATAAATAAATGTGATAAAGACAACAAGAAAAGAAAATAAATTTGCTTGAGTTTGTTTCTCTGAAGTTTGAGGTTTCTTACACTTTGCTTGCGTAGCACGAATATCCTCGTCTATATTAATTTCTTCACATCCTTACGGAGTTTTTTACTCCTTGCAAATTTCTTCAATCTTTCTCCTCCACTGACATCCTATTCTCAACCTCACATTTGGGGTAGGCTTAGAAGTCCTATTCCCATTCTCACATTCGGGGTAGGCTTAGGTGTCCTATTCCCATCCTCACATTTGGGGAAAGCTTAGGCTTCCTATTCCCATCCTCACATTTGGGGCTTAGGTCCTATTCCTATCCTGACATTCAGGGTAGGCTTAGGCATCCTATTCCCATCCTAACATTCAGGGTAGGCTTAAATGTCCTTTTCCCATCCTTATATTCAGAGTAGGCTTAGATGTCCTATTCCCATCCTTACATTCGAGGTAGGCTTTGACGCCCTATTCCCTTTTCTGCGCTTCTCTTTTCCACTTAATCCGATATCCTCACGCATAATTTAGTATCTTTAAAATTTTAATTTTAAATCCAAACTAAATCTCTGAGATATTCAATGTTCTTTTGGGAGACTCATGTAGATGGTTGATACACCTAAAATATATAGTATTTTTACACATTTTTATACCTATTTTTGAGATATTGCACTTTAATGGAAGGTATTTACGTGTTTTTCTTCTAAGTATAGGCAAAGAGGTGAAAAATGCTAAAAGGAGTGAAAAAGGATCAAATTTGGAGAAAAAAATGTGAAAATGGTGCAAAAGAATTTCGTCGCCTAAGCGCCAGATCCGGCGCTTAAGCGTCGGTGAAACAGAGAAGGCTGCATCAAAGCGCCCGAGGTCCCGCGCTTAAGCGCTAGAGGTAGTTATTTGACGAATTAATTCATTTTTTCAAATTTTGAAGCTACATTTGAGACACCTATTGACTAAAGAGGGTGGTTATGACCACTAAAAACAAAAATATGATTAAAAGAGTTGTGAAAGGAGGCATCCCTTGGAAAATACATCAAATTGGGACACATTTTGAAGAGTTACCAAGGAACCTCTTAGAGATTTATAAAAGAAGAAAGTTGAGACTTTTAGAAGCCTGCTTGAAAAGGGAGAGTCTTGAGAAGTTCTTGAAGAAGTTCGTGGAGGAACGTTTGGAGAGTTTTTTAGGCACCACAAAATTGCTTTATCCTTTTTATTTTTAGTTTTATTGTCAGAGTTAAGAGTGTTGTAAAAGAGAAGGAATTCATAGAAACTTCAAGAGTTTGGTGCAGGATTTGAGATAAGTCTTTTTCTTTGTTTTTAAACTACTTTTGGTTTTAATTGAGACTTCTTGTTGGTTTGACAATGATTTCTATTTTTAAACTAAAGTGTGGTTTTCCTTTCTCCATGGATCTTTATTTTTCTCCTTAAAATGATAAGTAATTAAAGTGTTGTATGGAAGTTGTGGAGAGTATTGATCTTTAATGTTGGAAGAATTTATGCTGATTTAATTCCACGCACTTCATTTACTTCTTGATCTGGACTATGTAGATGTTAAAATTTTTTGTGAGAACATGTAAGAACTGAGCTGGTATTTTCTCAGTCAACAATTAGAAAGAATCACATGAGGTTGTATGAATGAGAATGTAATTCATATGATTNTAAGACTAATTGGAGTGTTAATAAAGTGTTTAATGGAATTTGCACTTGTTTGTGAATTAAAATAAGTTTGTTTGTGTGAAAATTTGTGTTATTTTTAGCCTCGAATCGAAATAGTTATTATGGAGAATTTTGAGAGAGAGGGGAGTTATAGGAAGTTGACAATAGTCATTTAAGTGCTATGAGACCATTTAGGGGTGGTTTACTTAGGAAAATAGTGCATTTTACTTTAATTTAAGAATTTTGAAAAGCATGCACTGGCGCCTAAGCACCACATCTTGCACTTAAGCGTGAGCCAACCCAAGAGACCGGCGCCTAAGCGCCATTTACCCGTACTTTAGCATCAGTTCATGAAAACTGGTTCACAAATGGTTAAAAGTGAAATTTTAGCCCAAAAATCACCATTTTTAACGCCATTATCACTTTCAACCTCTCGAGTTCATGATTTTTTAGGGCTATGGCACATCTAAAGTGAAGATTTCTTGGTGGAATCAAGTGAAATTTGCTAGATCTATGTTCCTTGAGGTAAGAGCTTTACTTCTATGAAAAAATTTTGGATTTTCACTCTGTATTTTGAGCACATTTGGAGAAATTCAAAAATTCACTATTCATGGTGAAAAATGAGAAAAAAATCTATAGAAATTGCATGGAAAGTGTAGTTTATACATTGGAAGTTTAGTTTAGTAATTTAGACTTGATTTTTGAAGTTATTTTTGGAATTTATAAAATTTGTAGAATGGCACCAAGAATGAAGAGGTGCAAAGGAAAGAGCCCTTTTAATTAGAGTAAATTTGTTAGTTTGAAGGTTCAGGATTGGTAGAGTGATGCCTTGCAATTACAAAAACTAATTCAGAAGCGGTGTTTTAGGAATCCAGGTGGAGACATAGAGGATTTGATCGTTCGCTGATAGTGGGAACGATCTGTTGTTTCTATGCTGTGGCTGTTATTTCTGTTTTAAGGGAGTTCTATGCAAACTTCCTTGAGGCTGAAGACAATAGAGTCATGCTTCGAGGAAAGTTGGTAATTTTTTCGTCGGAGGTAATCAACTTGTTTTATCATCTACTACCTGATATATTATGTTTTTATGAAAATTATAGTCTGAGTGAAGCGGAGTTAGACGAGATTATTTCTTACTTGTTTATTGGATGAGGAATTTGGAAGATCACTAATGAGAGGAGAGTCAACTGCCCAACTTCAAAGTTATGCGCACCTTTAAAGGCCTAGCAGTATTTTATTTCTGCTCGTTTGCTACCAACAAATCATCTCAGTCAAGTGACCAGAGAGAGAGTGACATTAAATTATTGTATACAGGAAGGCAACCTCATCAACATATGGACTTTTATTTATCTGACTATCATCAATTCTGCCATTATCGTTACTACTACATGTCTGGGATTTGCTTCCTTGATCTTTCTTTGTGTGAGCAGGCTAGAGTTAAATATGATAGCTGGAAGGAAGTTGTTACCTCTAAAGCCCATCACTAAGGTGAATGTGAAGACTTATTCTGAGCATTCTTTTTTTGGCTGGAGAGGAGGATTTTTTAGGAGTTATGGAATAGAGATGTCTGCTACTTCTACCTCTGTTGCTTCCACATCTAGACCATCTACCTCACATGCTTCTACATCTAGAGGTGAGTCTACTAAGACCCAAGATCAATTATTGTAGATGATGATGGATCATATTAATTTTACCACTGATAAAGTTCAGAATTTAGAGTGTTTTGCAGAGCATATTGATAGGTATAGTAGGAGAAAGAGTGATTATGAAGAGAAATTCCACTCATATCTGGAGAACCTATTTAGGGGTGACCTAGGGTGCAATTTCCTCCATTTATTTGATATCCTAATTATGAGCCTACAAAAAAGTGGAATAGCGGTGATTTAGAAGATGAGGAGTAGAATTGAGAGATTTTTATGTTTGTAATATGTGTTAGACTATGTGCTTTGGACTTGAGATTTGAGATGTGTTGTTTATTTTTATGTTGTGGACTATGTGGTGTGGTACTGCTATATTTGTATCTTTGTGATGATATGTACTATGTATTGTATTTTGCACTTTTGTATTTTATTGTTATTGTGATGTTCGTGTTAGTAGTAGTTTGTTTTAAAATTCTAGGGTCGTAACTATTGTGAGTTTTGAGATTTAGTTAGTTTAGAACTTAACTTAATTCTATGTCTTTTGAAAAGATGAAAATCTTGCTAACTTTGGTCTTAAAAATGAAATTTCAGAAATTGCTACCTATATTTTTCTTTTATCATGTTTGTGAGTTTGTTTTCATGTTGAGATTGTGAAGTCAAGTTAGTGTGTTAGTTTGCTTTTATGTTTACACCCACTGTTTAGAAGTCTATTGATACTCTACAATGTTGAATTGAAATGAAAACATTATAAAATTTGATCAAAATTAATTTTACTCTTATTTTTAGTTTTATACTTGTATCATTAGGATATTAAATCTCTTGTTAGCAGTTATTTTAATTTTCAATCCTGCTTATATTTATTTGATGCTAAACTAATTTATCTGTTAAAAATTTAAGTTTGTGGGGGATGAAAAATAATTTTAAAACTTTAATTTCATATATTCTCAAATTAAATACATGTGAATTTTATTTGAAAATAAAAATTCATCATCTATATGAAGTTATATTAGGGAAGTAAAATTTGATTTTAGAAATGAGTAAGAGAATTTAGTTGAATGGATGATATAAGTAATTATATTTAGGAAAAAACATTGTATTTTGAAAATTTTAGAAATTTAGACTTTTATTTTTAATACTTAAATTTCTTTTATTAAAACTAATTTCCAAAAGCTATTAATTTACAAGTAAAAGTTTTGTATCAAGACTTTGCTTTAGGAAAGAAAAAGTAGAATTCAAAATTATTAATGGTCTATCCACATATAGTAATCCTTGCCTAAAAAAAAAGAAAAATAAAAGAAAAATAAAATGAAAAAGAAAAAAAGAAGAAGAAGAAAAAGTGAGGGAGGAGAGGTTGGATGATTAGTGCCTAATCAAAAAATTGTTACATTTGATCTTTTTAAAGTATAAGACTTGAGAAAATATTAAGCTTATAGATATAATATAGTAAGTAAAATTATTCTTAATAAAAATTTTTAAGTGTAGATAATAAAAGAACAAAATTCTAAATTTGGAAGACTTATAATATTTCTGAATTAGATAGCAACTCATATTTTCATCTTTCTTAACATTAAAAATTTCTAAACTGTAAGTTGGTCCCACTTACTAAATATTTTTTTCTAAATTGAACTAATATATTCTTAAGTCTAAATTTTAGTGGTGGACGACTTGAGATAAGTTTTTATCTTTTATTTTATACTACTTTTGGTTTTAATAGAGACTTGTTGTTGGTTTGACAATGATTTCTACTTTTAAAATAAAGTGCGGCTTTGTTTTTTCCATGGATTCTGAGTAGTTTTCCTTATCTTTCTTCTTAAAATAATAAGTGTTTAAGTGTTAGATGGAAGTTTTGGAGAGTATTGAACTTTAATGTTGGAAGAAGTTAAGACGATTTAAATACATGTACTTCATTTACTTATTGATTTGGCCAATTCAAATTTTAAAATTTGTTGTCAGAACATGTAAGAATCGAGCAGATATTGTCTCGGTCAACAATTGGAAAGAATCACATGAGGTTGTATGAATGAGAATGTAGTTCATATGATTGAGTGCAATTAAATAGGAAAATATTCATTGAAGAGTGTAGAGTTAGAGGATTTTAAAGTGACAGGTTAAAACCGCCAACATGGTTTATTGTTTTAGGTTATGATATCATATGTTAGCCCCCAGGTGGAGGGAATCGAGGGAACTCTAGAGTGAGAGCTAGTATGTTCTCTGCCTAGCCAGTCTTCAGAACTATTCAAACTTTAATTTAGACAATGATCTTTATAGCATCTCAAGTAAGGGTAAAGAATATTATTGCTTCTATTTGACACAAAATAATATGCATACTTCCACAAAAGAATTGATATACTTATTACTGATTCATGATAAGGAGAAAGATATTTTCATATTTAATAGTTTTCTTCTACAAAAACTCAGGTTATTTTTTTAAGTTTGTTCTATTTTTGTCAAAATATTAAATTTACCAGAAATATTTAAACTTTCTTTACTACAAAAACGTCTTTAGTTTAAATAATTGTCTTTTTATAAATTGAAAGTTTTCTAAAAAGTGCATATTGCATATCTTCCCCGTGGGCTCGATATTCAGGTCCTAATCAAAAAGTCCTATATTACTTGATAACGATATGTATACGTGCGTAGTATCCCAATATATATAAAGTAAAATTTAAATTCATATTTTTCTTCAAGATTAAGTTTTAGGTTTTGTTGTGAAATAAGGAAATATAAGTGAAAAATATAATTAGAATTATTGTTATATTGTTGCATATAAGCAGTTTCGGGATCAATAATAAAACATAGTCCAATAATTTTTAAATTTTTGTAGTAGGTAAACATGAAGTTTATACACAATGTGAAATTAATTTTATCTATTTTTATTAGTATTTAATTTACACAAATTAAAGCAAGATATTTGCATTTATTTAACTATAGAAATGTGCAAAATAATTCAAATCATCATGACATTTTTTCTAAACTTTTCTGACCATCGAAAAACCTACTAAAATTATTCCCATAATTTTCCAAATGGTATTTTAATTTATACAATTAAAATAAGTCATAATGGCCATCCTAACTGGAAATTAGGGTTACTGACATAGAGATGTCCTCTGGCCTTAGAAAAATCTAATAACATCCCCTCTGTCATGAGGAATAAACTCTAAAAATTTCAAGCCATGGAGAGCAATGCTTAATCATAATGAATTAAAATACTCTAGAGATTATTTAATTCACTAAAAATCATAGAGTAAACAATTAATTTTTATTTTTATTCCACATTATTCTCCTCTATTCTTTAAGCAAGTGAGTGTTTTTATTTTATTTTTATGATTATTTAGAGAAAGATATGGATTTTGAAAGTTCTGGTATTTAAATTAATAAAATAAATCTAGATTTTTCTATTTAAACACATGACAGTGACTGGATGATAGATAGCTCTGAAAGACCACGTGGCACTCCTCCATTCAATGAATCTAACCACCTCTGCAGTCATGCAGCTTGCCTTTTTTGTTCCATCCACTCGTCCAGCTTGATCTCCTCCGTCCATCCAATACACGGGCGATCGAATGAAATCCGGTCATCATCACCAAGTGTTTAAACACGAGAACCTGTTCACACTAAAACCTTAAGATCTTCATCTAGACTCAACCAAATCACATGGGGTTTATTTCTAAACCTTCATCTACTCAAGATAAGCATATCTATATGCCTTATATGGTAGGAAATACATTAAATATGTATGAAGAATCATTTTAAGTTTGGTTTAAGGTTGAGGTTCAATACCTTTATCTAAGAAGAGAGGCCTCAATCAGATAGATGTAGTAGCTTTAATGGGATCTACCGAACCTCCAGATGAAGTCCTCAAAAGTGGATTTTTGGTGTTGGTCTAGAGCTATGTTAGAGGCTCTCTGTGATGGGGCTTTTGTGGGGAATAAGCTTATCGCACTCAGGGTATGATATGTGCACAATTAATTGAAGTTTGGTTCACTTTGGAACTGCGGAAAAATCTGTCTTGGTTTTGGGGAAATTTTTTATGAATAAACTGGCTCAGTAGAGTGGTTATGGGTCATTGAGAGCAGAGGGATTACACTTAGGAAGGTTTGATAAAGAACTGATGAGATTTTGGTAGAGTTTCCCAAGAGTTTCAAGCATTCTCTCCTTTAGCTGGAGAAGTTAAAGGAATTGGGTGTTAAAGCATGCTGAGGTGGAGGGAAGAAAGGCTCTAGTGGCCAATGGGAGTGAGCCAAGTCATGGGGGTTTAATTTTGAGTTTTTACCTTTTAGGGCTCCATTTGACTGGCTTTTTCCAGTGGCTAAGGTGGTGGCTACATAGAGTTCAATCACTTCTTGGCTCAGGGAGGTTAGAGGGTGGCTAATTATGGTTGACCCCTAATGGTATGACATGATGGAGAAGTTATACCATGTTTAGGCCAAAAATGGGTTAAATCCCTTAAATCAAGGGACCATTGGTACATTGCACTTTTAGGGTGGGCTAGGTGGGTCTAGCATGGTCACTAGGATCCATTTGTTGGTTGTGGTGTCATCAATTTGGTCACTTAGGCATGGCTTAGTCAATTTTGGTGCATGGGTTCAATTTGGGTTGAATTGTCTTGAAGTTGGGTTTGGGTTAGGCTATCCATGACATTGGACTAAATTGATTGAGAAATATTGTGTGGATAATTGTCACAAATATTTTATAAGAGATTTGGAGTGATTTTGAATTTATTTGGTTGGTCAATTTGAAGGAACTTGGGCATTTGGTCAATTTGGAGAAGTTGGGTTAGACTTGGGTTTAGCTTAGGCTATGGTTGGCCTAAGTCCAATTAAGAGTTCAAAATGGTCTAAGGTAATACCATGAGGAGTTATCAGCATTAATTGAGTGCCAATTTTGGGGCTAGGGCATTCAATTGGGTGGAATTTGGGCACATCACTAAATTGGGGCAAATTTGGGAATTTTGGATTTGGGTTGAATTTTAGTGAAATTGAAGCTTGACCAAGGTCAATTGAGTGTTCAATTTGGTGTGTGGAGATGTTTCAAAGAGCTTGTGATGCATAATTGGGGCAATTGGAAAAATTTGGGGTTCAATTTAGTGGGATTTTGGTTATAGGCTAAATTGGGGGGGTTTTTGATTTTGGGTTGAAATTGGACTCAAATTTGGGTTTGAACTTGGATTTGGTTTGAATTGAGTTTCATCATGATGAATTTGAATTTAGAATTGAAATTAGAGGAATGGGGGTCAAATTTGATGGACATTTAGGGTAAATTGGGAAAATTGGGCCTTGGGGCTTTTGGTCAAAGTTTGCCAAATTGATCAAATTGGGTTCAATTGAAAGAGCTAAATTGGTTTGGGGGAGATTTGAAATGATTTTGAGATATTTGGGAAAGTTTGGGCCACCAAGAGTATTTATATAATTTTGGCAAATTTGGGGGTATTTTGGTCATTTTGGTAATTTTGGTAAATTTTGGTCAATTTTGGTAGTTTAAAATGGTTTGAAATGATTTTTGGAAAAATTTGAGTAGTTTTGGAAATTTTGGTCAAATTTGGGGTTTGAGGGTGTTTTGGGTAAATTAGGTTGACTGTGGGCAAAAGGCTGAGTTTCGTATTTTGTTAAAAATGAAGTGCCAACCACCTTATTTGAGCCATGGACCATTGGAATCTTCATTTGGGTCCTTTATGTATTGATATTAGCTAGACTCTAGCCTAAGGCTAGTGGGTCTAGGGGACCATCTACATAAGTCTCCCAAAAAATCAAGGGATCAAATTTATTAAGTTTTGGTTTAGGGTTGTGAGTGAATGTGAGTGAAAGTAAGTGTAATTGAGTGAACTAGCTCCAGATCAACGCCCAACAGTCTTATGGGGATGTTCCTTGAGCTTCTTCATATTGATCCCACCTACTAAGTGCTAGAGGTTAGGACCAATAAGTGGAATTTCAAGTTGAGCATTGAAGTGTTTAGAATTTTTAGTGGTGAGGGTCCCTTTTCTAGTCATCTAGAAATAGTCAACAGGAAAATCCTATGGGTAGAACCTAGGCTACTAAGGAGGAAACTATACGTCAACCAAAAGTGCGGTCAACAATGTGCTACACCCAATTGTGGCCTCGTGGCCATTTGAATGTTAGAGACAGACATAATAGGTCAAATATACCCTCCATCTTTTAAGGGACATAGATTCATTCTTGCCGCTACGAATTACTTCTTCATGTGGGCAAAAACAATGTTGTTACGAGAGGTTACAACACAGCATGTTCTGCAATTTTTTAAAATTCAAGTCGTCTACCATTTCAAAGTACCGCGTAGAGAAATTTTTGACAATGGGACAACCTTCAAAAGCACAAAGATCAATAATTTTGTTAAATGACATAGGATAGATTGAAGGTACTCAATAATCTACTATTCCATGGGCAAATGGACTGACCGAGGCCTTCAATAAAACACTTGTACAAATTTTAAGGAAAACATTGGATGAAAATAAAGAGATTGAGATAATAAACTGTTAGAAGTCAAGTCGTCTACCATTTCAAAGTACCGCGAAGAGAAATTTTTGACAATGGGACAACCTTCAAAAGCACAAAGATCAATAATTTTGTTAAATGACATAGGATAGATTGAAGGTACTCAATAATCTACTATTCCAGGGGCAAATGGACTGACCGAGGCCTTCAACAAAACACTTGTACAAAATTTAAAGAAAACATTGGATGAAAATAAAGAGATTGAGATAATAAACTGTTAGAAGTCAAGTCGTCTACCATTTCAAAGNGATAATATTTGAAGGTTGTAGAGTTAGAGGATTTTAAAGTGACAGGTTAAAGCCCCAACTTGGTTTTTTATTTTAGATTCTGATACGAGATGTTAGCCCCCAGGTGGAGGAAATCGAGGAAACTCTAGAGTGAGAGCTAGTATCTTCCCTGCCTAGCAAGTCTTCAGAATTATTCAAACTTTAAATTAAACAATGTTCTTTGTAGCATCTCTAGTAAGGGTAAAGAATAATATTGCTCTTATTTGACACAACACAATTTGCATACTTCCCTAAAATAAATTCTATACTTATTACTAATTCATTATAAGGAGAGATTTTTCCATATTAAGTAGAGATCCTTTACTTATTACTGATTTATGATAAGGAGAGATGTTTTCATATTAAGTACTTTTCTTTTACATAATCTCAAGTTATCTTTAGAAGTTGTTATTGTTTTGTCAAATTCTCAAAAATACCAAAAGGATTTGAATTTTAATTACTATAAAATATCTATAGTCTAAGTAATTGTCTTTTTAAAATAGAAAGTTTGGTAATCAATAGTGCATATTATGAATTTCCCTGTGGGTTCGATATATAGGTCTTAATCAAAAGTCCTATATTACTTGATAATGATACGTATACTTGCGTAATATCCCAATATATATATAAATTTAAAAGTTAAATTCTTATTTTCTCTAGGATCAAGTTTTTGGTTTTGTTGTAAAGTAAGGAAACATAAGTGAAAAATATCATCAAAGACATTGTTATACTGTTGCATTTAAACAGTAATTAGATATATAGCTTTTTGCACCGCTGACAGGAAAAAAATTGATTGAAATAAAAATTTTATTTTAGAAAGTCTTATTTAAACTTTAAGAGTTATTGTAGGAATATATAAACGTTAAACAGGACCAGAATTCCAATACAACATGTAGCACATTTCTGACTCAGTTGTGGCAAAACTGGAGGTAATGAACGCTTGCTTCTCTGTCAGTTCATTAGCAACCAATCAGGGATTGCATTTGATTGGTATGTCATGCTACCCAATGGATCAGTGAAAATATTTGCTGAATTGGAGTAGTTTTTTAAGAAAAGATTTGCTGGAGCACAACATCATGTTAGATAGGAGACCTTGTGGTTGAGCGGCAAAAGCCCAACAAGAGTTTGGTGGATTATATTCTGAGGTTGAGAAACTTGAGCATGAAGTGCGAACCTCAGTTGCAGGAACATCATGTAATACAGATTCTTCTTAAAAGAATACATAGGTCAGTAGCTTTCATTCTTAAGGGGATCACCATCAAGTTGTTTGAGAAGTTACCAACAAGGCTAGCAACTTACAGGAGGAAATCAGGCATATGGATTCTCAAGAAAATTCAGAGAAGTTAAGAACAACCAAGATATTTAGGAAGAAGTCCAGGATAGTGGTGACAGTCGATTAAGGAAAGCAACCAATAAAGATTGTGGTTGAGCAGTCCCAACAACAATTTTAGTGGAGGACATTCAATACGAATGACATGCCAAGTTAGAAGATCATGGAATAGATAAAAAGAATATATTCATTTATAGATTAAGCCGTGTCGATGTTTTTTAGGAGTCCGATGAAGAGGTCCGAGTTAAGACCGCCTCAGCAGAAAAACTAGAAGAAGTTGATAAGAAAGTCCATCCCAACTATTGTTCATACCACAGGCTAATTGGGCGCACCACAGAGAGACATTTCAGTTTTAAAGTTTGGCTTAAGAATAATCTTAAAGAAGGAAATATAACAATTCCAAAAGAATATCTAAAAGAACCTAAAAGAGGTTCTGTAAATAAAATTTTAGTCGAGCCAATTACCCCGATAGAGCCATATTTGAAGGAAGACGGTTGGAGCACAGTTTGGTGCATATCATACAAGAAGATACTTGATTAGATTTAGACCACTTCAACTAAGCTACCCCTCAGAGTCTACAAGCTATCAGACCCAAGTTGGAGATTTTGCTAGAGCAGTTGCCGCAGCCGGAGAGGAAGATGGACATGATCGTGAAGACCGATTGCGCAAGGTGTAAGATAATGGCTACTTCTGTTAGAATTTTTGTCTCAGATTTGGGGGACAAAATCCTCAAACCACTGATCGTGTATGATTATCTCTTTGCCCCTGTAGGGAGTGTTGAATATAATGATTACAATTTTGACTACGTTTTAACTTTCTAAAGTGATTACGTAACTACGATGACCAATCTAACCCTGAACTTGATTCCGAAAAAAAATCCTCAATTCATACTTAACTCTGATAAACCTGTCAATAAGAATGAAGAAGATATTGAAGACACAAGTTACCACATTTCTGGGAGCGAGGAGCCAGTTCTTGAGTGCTAGGGTGCACCGCTCACCATCAACTTCAATTTCTCTAATATAGAGGAAATACCAGAAATTTGCCCACAATGTCATAAGAAAAAGAAGAAGAGATTACGAAAGTAAAGCTAAAAAAGTGGAAAGGTATTACCCCCGAGAATGGCTCCAATAGACAAAGGAAAGAAAATAGTTACTCACGAAGAGCCGCCTCGACCGATAGAAGAGACACCAATTCTAAGTAAAATCATAGGAACAAATAAAGAGGATTTTAATGTACTAGCTCATCTTAGGAGGTTGCCAGCAAAACTAAGCTTCTACAATGCTCTAATTCTATCAAATGAGATGAAAGAAGCTTTGGTTACAACCTTGCTTGACCTAGAAATCTGCTTAGCTCAGTTGGCCAGCACATCCTTGGATGAGGTTTGTTCATTGAAGGAAAAACCTGGGGTGACTTTCACCGATGAGGACTTTCTGCTTGGTACTACCGATCATAACCGATCCCTATATATTTCAATCAACATCGACAGATTTGTGCTTTCCAGAGTTTTGGTAGATCTATGAGTGTCACTTAACTTAATGAGTCTATGGAGGTTAACTTACTTGGACATTGATGCTCAGGAACTCACTGCCGATAGAATGATGCTAAGAGAATTCTATCAGAAAGGGGAAAGCACTCTTGGATCAATCATGTTGCTGATGAAAGTTGGAGAGCTAGTAACAAACACAAAGTTCCATATCATTGATGGAGAGACCTCTTTTAATTCCTTGATTGGTCATTCATGGCTACATGAGCATGACATGGTTTCATCGTCACTACATCAGTGTATCAAGTATTTTAAGGAAGGACAAGAGCATTACATCAAAGGGGATTTACAACCATTCTTAGTTCATTAATTAGGCATCCATGAAGACACTGTGTACTATGCCACTCCAAAGAAGACTATTTTTTTCTCAGAAGTTTTGTCAAATGAAATGGAAGATGTAGAAGGATCAAAAGAGCAAGGTTATGCAACTCCACTTTAATGTTCTGCTACCATTTTTTCACAATGAGTTGGTAGAGGTCCTTTTAGCCCACACATCCGAGATAGAGGCTGGGGTTGCGGGTGAGGAAGAACCAACACGGTTGTTGAACGGATGAGGTCAACCATCAACATTGATGTGGAAGAAAGTTTCAATAATGAAATAATGATGATAAAACAAAATAAAACATAGTTTGAGATTCCCTTGGAAGATGTGGAGATAAGTGAATACGAATCAATGTATGATTGAATCAACCACTATGTGCATGCCATGACCCTTACTCTGATCAACCCTCAAAGCATCGAGACACTAGAGGTTAAGGAAGTCTGTGGTGTTGGTTTTAAGTCAGTAAAGTTCTATCATTCTTCTCCTACTACTAATTATGAAATTCATGTAAATTTAGAAGAGGGTGAATCTAATGAATTATTGGAATTACCATTCAGTTACTTTTCTCCTTGTGTGCATAAGCTAATTCAACAGGGATATGTTCCAAAGAAAATGCTGAAAGATAAGCTACAACTTTTTGAGAAGTTATGGAAAGTTAAAAGTCAAACTCCTAATTTGAAAGAGGGTCTCAGATTTAGTACAATAGGACCAGTCGATGACTCAAAATTTTGTATGGTTGGTACTAGCGAGTCGAAAGAGGATCGCCTCAATATAGAAGATGACTTTGAAGATCATCGGATCGATGATGCTCTGCCACAATTTGAAGGAAAAATTAAATCAACCTTCAAAAAATTGAGGGAAGTCAACTACGGGACTGTGGAGCAGCCCCAACACACATTCATAAGTTTGCTACTCAACAAGGAAGAATCTATAGAGTTAATCAGGCTATTGTGCAAATTTAGAGATTGCCTCACCTAAAGCTACGATGAAATGCTAGGATTGTCTTCAAAAGTTGCAGTCCATAAACATGGGGTGGACAAGAATATAACTGTAGTGAAAAAAGTTCCAAGAAGAACGAGCCTCAAAATAGAGCAACAAGTCATTGCCGAGGTGAATAAATTAATAGGTGTCATCTTTGTGCGAGAAGAAAAATATCTGATGTAGTTAGCCAATGTTGTCTCAGTTAAAAAAAATGGACAAATCCTTATATGTGTTGGCTTTAGGGATTTAAACAAAGCGTGTCCAAAGAATGAGTTCCCACTACCGTTACCAGAGTTAATGGTGGACATCATATTGCCACACAAGACCTTCTTCTTCATGGATGGGTCAGCAAGATATAATAAAATAAAGATGGCTCCAGAAGATGTAGCACTTATAACCTTCAGAACACTGATCAAGATCTTTTGCTACACAGTGATGCCTTTTGGATCGAAGAATGTCAAAACACCATACAAATGAGCTATGAAAAAAATATTTGGTGACCCACAACTAAGTGGAGTGCTACATGAATCATTTGGTCATCAAAAGCAAGCAAAGAATAGACCACTTGTGTGATTTAAGGATCGTGTTAGAACGATTATGAAAATATAATCTCAAGATGAATACCATAAAGTGCGCCTTCAGCGTCACCTCTGGGAAATTTTTAAGGTTCATTGTCTGTCATTAGGGAATCAAGATCAACCAAGATAAGATTAAAGCTATCTTGGAAATATCACCTCGGAAAACCTTGAAAAAAATATGTTCCTTTTGAGGTAAACTGACATACTTGAGACACTTTATCTTTAAACACTAAGGATGGTGTCAACCCTTCTCATCATTTAATTTAAAGGATTCCAAATTCTTTTAGGAATAGAATTATCAGTGAGCCTTCGAGGACGTTAAGCAATATCTAATGAAACCTCTTATCTTGGCAGTCCCAATCCTGAGAAAACCTATGATATTTTATACTGCGGCCTTAGATGACTCTCTCGGATCCCTGCTAGCTCAAGTCAATGACGAGGGTAAGGAAAATATACTCTATAACTTGATTCAACGTCTAATGCTGATAGAAGTAAAGTGTCCTCCTATTGGTAAGCATTGACTAGCTTTAATCTTCACCACCCAAAAGCTCAGGAGTTACATGCTTTCTCATAAGATCACCATTCTTTTGAAATTTAATCCATTGCAATATTTTGATGACCCGACCAACACTTTGTGGACGTTTATCAAGGTGGTTGATGATTTTATTACAATTTGACATAACTTTCATACCCCTCTGCACTAACAATGGGTAGATTCTAGCAAATTTTCTTGCAGCACACCCATTTCCAGTTGGGTCCTCTCTCAATGATGACCTACCAGATGGGAAGATACTACAAGTAGAACAGTCTAGTGTCAGACATTAGGAAATGTACTTTGATGGAGCCTTGTTAGCCTAAAAAGTTAAAGGATCAGGGACAATTTTACTAGGCAAAGCAGGGATCAGTCTAATATTTGTTACACCAGATCAGGGCATGTTTAGATTATCTTAGCACCTGACTTAGCCGTGTACAAATAATGAAGTATAATATGAAGCCTTAGCCACCGGATTTGAATTGACAATCTCCATGGACATAAAAGACATTGCCATCTATGATAACTCATACCTCGTTATTCAACAAGTCACCAGATAATACAAGATTTTGAAGTCGAGATTAGTAGAATACCACTAATATACAACAAAGTTGTTGTAACCGATTCCCAGTGTGACACTGTATAAGATTCCTTGGGAAGATAACACCCATGCAGACGCTTTATCCAAGCTTACTATAGAATTGGTGTGTCTGCTAGAAGATTCCATTTATATTAGAGTGCAAGGCCACCGAGTTTTCTTAATGATCGACTTCGACAGTTTACACAAGTTCAAAAAAGAAGAAAAGATAATAGCAGACAATACTGAAGATTGACACAGGCCATTGATAGAATATTTGCAAGCAGGAAAACTACCAGAAGATAAGTAACCATCATATCACATCACAAGAAGAGCCGTGTAATATGCTTTGGTTGGTGATGTTCTATACAGAAGGTCATTTGATCAGATGTGGCTTTGATGTCTGAGCAGAGCAGAGGCACAAGATATCATCAAAGAAGTAGATGTTGGATTTTATGATTCTCACAGTCAGGGACAAAGTTGAAGATGAAAATTAAAAGACTCAAAAGTTATTGGCAAACAATGACAGTGGATTGTATGGAGATAACCAAAAAGTGTCACCTGTGTCAGGTGCATGGAGTGGTCTTACACCAACCTTCTAATGTGCTACACCCAACCATGACATTGTGGCCATTCGAGTGTTGGGGCACAGATATAATGGGTCTGATAGACCCTCCATCTTCTAAAGGACACAAATTCATTCTCGCAACTGTAGATTACTTCTCCGAATGAGCATATGAAGTGTCATTACGAGAGGTTACAACACATCACATTCTTTAGTTCTTCAAGAGTCAGCTTTTCTATCATTTCGGTGTTCCATGCAGAGTAATTTTCAATAATGAGTCATCCTTCAAAAGCACCAAGATAAAAAATTTTGTCAAGCGACATGGGATAGATTGGAGATACACAAAAATTTACTATCCCAAAGCGAACGACTTAGCTGAGGCTTTTAATAAGACACTCATGCAAATTTTGAAGGAAACACTGAAGGAAAATAAGAAGGGATGGCACAAGAAGTTGTTGGAAGCTTTGTGAGCCTACTAGATGACATTTAGAACCCCTACTCAATGTACACCATATTCGTTAGTGTACGGGTCTGAAGCCGTACATCTACTGAATGTTTAGGTACCGTCTCTCAGTGTTGTCATGACCAATAAAATTATAGTGGAAGAAAATACCAAGCTTAGATTGATAGAATTGGAAGGCCTTGAAGGAAAACAGTTAGAAGCCCAACATAATTTAGAGCTCTATCAAGCGAAGATGATTCAGGCTCATGATAAAGTGGTCCGCCCGAGGACGTTCAATGTCAGTGAACTCGTACTCATCCTCAGGAGGCCTATCCTTGCACACCGCTGAATAGACAGAAAATTTGAAGCAAATTAGGAGTGACCATTTGTCATGGAGAAGGTCTTTTTAGGAGGTCTTACCAGTTAATGGATTTCCAAGGGGAAAGACCCATGCTACCATTCAACGGGCGATATTCGAGGAAATACTATACAACATGATGATCTACGACATGAATTATTTTTTGAAAGCGATACTTGTTTTGAGGATGGCTACTTGGCTAGCATCTATGGCTGGGTCCAAAACTTTGTAAGAAGACCAACTTTAATAAAAAAAATTTTTAATTTGCACTTTTGATTTTCCCTCTTAATTTTGAATTCTCTCTAAATTAAATTAAATAAAATTTTCTCACTACTAAAATTTTAAATTTTGCTTAATATTAATTTGTTATTGTTCTTGTTTGTACAAAGTATCAACGCGCTGATGTTTCCCCTATTTTATGTAGGAAAATGTCGGGTCGGAGGTTGATCTTCACATTCAAAAATGGCTTAAATCTCACACTAAATGAAGAAAAGGTAGCCTATGTGAGTTTTGACTTGGACTATGGTCAAGTCAATGTAGTCTATGAAGGCCCCCTGATGGACGTTGTCAGCCATCATGAAGCAGATGAACTACCCTTAGTGCCCAGAATCAGTGTCATGGAAGACTCCTCACTAAAGAGGAAAAAAATAGGGAAATATAGTACCCGATGGAGGGAACTAGCCAGCTACGCCGACGGTAGACTTGGTTGGTGAAAATGAAGAAAGAGTTCCAGATGCACCTTTAAGAAGGATGTAGTACAAGAAAACTAACCTGCTTAAAGATAGAGCCTTTGTTTGCTCGGAGAAGCAACTTGCTATAGAATCCACTGCTGGATTAAGTTTAATTCAGGAAGAAGAGCTCTACGATTCAAATTTGAAAGAGACTTCTCCCAGTCTACCGATTATAAAAAATGAGCTAGAGACACTTACAGAGTCTGCATCTTCAAAGATCCACAATGAGCTTTGTGCGGGACTCCCATGTGCAATGCAGAAATCCCGACAAAGACACCATTAGTCGGAGCTTTCATAGAGTGCCCATTGTTTAAAATCCTCCACTTGGAGAGATACGGGACATTCGAAGAATATAGTGCCTCCAGTGTGAGGTTCAGGAGTGCTGAGCACCCAGATGTCGAGCCATACATTCCAAAGTTTGTAGAGTCAGGACGGTCTTGGATTCCTTTAGAGATCATTCAGAGGTTTAGCCCCAGCAGTTACAGATGAAACCGTGATTTGAGCTTGAGAATATACGCCAGGTCTGAAAGAAAGAATTTGAATGCTATGAAGAAATTCAAGGAAAGTGCATCAATTTCCTAAAAGTATTAAAGCTTCACACAGTTGTATTCTCTAAGAGTAATGAAGGAAAGATTCTAGAAGGCATTTTTGATCTCAAAGACAGAGGCCGAGCTGGATTACTAAAGAAAAAGACATATTCAGAACCACGGAAATGGATGCATGGAAAAGGCAGGATCATCGTTCAGTGTGGCTACTGTTACAACCTTATTGAAGACAGGCTAAGGAACCCTTCGAGTATCTTATGATATGATGAGGTCAATTCTTTGCCATCTTCAATAAAGTGAATGATTAAGAGAATGGTCAGATGGGGTGTACTAGCAGAGCATTGCATCCCTAACAACACATCATCAACGTCTACGAGGAAGGGGATTGCATTCTTCCATACATAGATCATCGTGATTTCATCAAACCTTTATGCATAGTATCTTTCATGAGCAAGAGTAACAACTTATCTGGAAGAGAAACTGACATTGTTGGAGCATGAGAGTTCAGAGGATCAGCTATGACTCCACTGCATGTGGGTTTAGTTATAATCCTAAAAGGAAACAGAGCAGATTTGGCGAAGCATCATTGCATTCTCGGAGTACGGTGATGCAGGGTTTTTATTACACTAAGAAGAACGAAAGATAGTAAAATGCCATATGGATTCCTACCAGATCTAGAATTGGAAGAGCTACAGGTGTACGAGCTATGAGATAACTATACCTCTAAGCACACACGAAAGGAACTCCTGTCCCGAAGCGTGACATAGAAGGTTAGCCTGATCATTAACTTTCCCCATAGACAGATAGACAGAAAGAAAGATAGACAGATAGACAGATAGACAGTTGTCACTTTTTGTACTGCGTCAAAGCAGCGAATATGATATATGATGTTTTGGATGTATTCAAAACGTTGCCTTTTCACAATGCCAGCATGATCGGTTGTACTACATATTTGAAGCAAAATTAATGAAGTTTCTTTCAAGATTTCAACATATTTGTTTAATTGCCTTTTTTGCAATTGATGAAAAGTCGCAGGACCATACATTGGTCCTAAATTATAACAAACAAAGAATAATACAAATAAAGTTTAATAATAAAATTAAAATTCAAAATTGAAAAATTAGTCGATGAAAATTAAATTTAAAAAGATACCCAAATAATACAAAAGATGATAAAGAAAACAAGAAAAGAAAAACAATAAATAAGATAAATTGGTTTGTCTCAAATTTGAGGTTCCCCACTTTGCACTTTCGTAGCACGAATTCCATCACCTACACAAATTTCTTCACATTCCCACAAAATTTCACACTCTTCACAAAATCCCACAAATGTTTTCTCACCACTATTAATCTCCACATTTCACATATTCACAAACTTGACACCACAAGTTCTCTACACACTTCTCATGGTGTTCTCGGGATCAGTACCTAGAGTCTGATTCCCATTCGCTACCTCCTGGACTGAATGTGAGTCCCTGATACACCTAAAATATATAGTCTTTATGTACACATTTTTATACATATTTTGGATATGTTGCGCTTTAATGGAAGGTATTTGTATTTTTTTTTCTTTTAGGTATAATCAAATGGATGAAAAATTGTGAAAAGAGTGAAAAAAAATCAAATTTGGAGCAAAAATGAAGAAAGTGTGCAAAAGAACTGTGGCGCCTGACAGCCCAAAACTGCCGCTTAAGCGCTAGTAAAACAGTGAAGGTTGTGCCTAGGCGCCCAGTACTTTGCGCTTAAGAGCCATAATTAGTTATTTGGCGATTCAATGAATTTGGACTAATTTTTTATGAGGTGTTTAAAGCAACCCTTGGTGAAAACATGGGAAATAGTTAATGGACACAAAAATTCATTCAATTGGCTTTTGAAGGGAATTAACTCTTGGAAGATTCATTAAATGTGGACACATTTTGAAGCGACACCATGGAACCTTTTGAAAATTATAACAGAAAACTTGGATTGGATTGAAGAACCCTTTCTTTGAGAAGATCAATTGCCAGCCACCCCTTCCAGTCACCCACACATGCCGCCGACGCCCATAGCCACACACGCTGTTGCCACGTTTCTTTCTCTTTTGAGTTGTAGTTTGTATTGTAAGTGAAGGATGATCTTCAAAGGAACTTCAAGATTTTGGCGGAGAGGATTTGAGATAAGTTTTAATCTTTGTTACTACATTTGGTTTTAATTTAGACTTTTCATTTGTTTGCATGATTTCTACTTTCAAAATTAAGTGTGAATGTGTTTTCTCCATGAATTTTAGTAGTTTTTTTTATATTTTTCCTTAAAATGATAAGTGATTAAGTATTGGATGGAAGTTTTGTGAAGTATTAATCTGTAATGTTAGAATAAGTTGTGATGATTTTAAACCTTGTATTTCATTTACTTCTTAATTTATCCAATTAAGGTATTAATATCTGTTGTGAGATTATGTAAGATCTGAGATTGTATTTTCTCAGTCAACAAATGATTAGAATCACATGAAATTTTACAGATGAGAATGTAATTCATATGATTGAGTGCAAATAAATAGGAAATAAACTTTAAAAATGTAGAATTAGAGGAATTAGAGTGACAGGCTAAAGCCTCCAATTTGACTTATAGTTTTAGGTTTTGACACAAGGTGTTAGCCCCTAGGTGGAGGGAGAAGAGGGAACTTTAGAGTGAGCGCTAGTATCTTCCCTACCTAACCCATCTTCAAGACTATTCAAGCTTTAAATTAGCTAATGTTCTTCATACCATTTTTAGTAGGGTAAAGAATATTATTGCTCCTAATTGGCGCAACATAAATTAAATACTTTCACAATAAAATTCTTATAATTGTTACTGATTAATGATAAGGAAAAAAGTTATTTCATTTATATTACCTTCATCTTACAAATATCTTGTTAAATTTAGTTAGTTGTTTACTTCAATTATATAAAATTTACAAAAAAGAATCAAACTTTCATTCCTATTATTGCATCTATAGTTTGAGTTAGAATATTTTTTGTTATCTAATTTCTTCTGATTTTAGTTGCATATTAAGTCTTGTTCTCGTGGGTTCAATATTCATGGCTTAATAAAAAAGTTCTATATTACTTGATAATGATACATATACTTGCGTAGTATCCCATATTTAAATATAAAAATTGTATTCTTATTTTCTTTGAAGTCATGTTTTTGTCAAGCTGTTGGTGGTGATCAAGTTTTTTGTGCCATTTCAAAGTAAGAATTATAAGTAATAAAAAAATTTAAGAACATTACCGCATACACTATATTTAAATATAAAACTGGGATCATGTTTTTGGCACTGTTGCCGGGGACAAAATATAAAATTTTTGAAGAAATTTTTTTGAATTTCAATTTTTAGATTTATTATAGGAATCTTATAGTGTTATTTTTATATAAAGTTCTTATTTGTGTGATTTTATTTTATGTTGTTTCATAGTAATGTATGCGTGGTTTCGGTTCTGAAGGACTAGTGCCCTACAATTTTGAATTAGAAAGAACTACTAAAAAAATTAAAAAAATCAAAATCACTAAAAAAGATAAAAAATTTTAAGAAATGACAAACTAACATAATCAAAATGTTGAAATTAATCAAGAGTTTTGATCATTAAGAGATTATACTAACCATACGATGGATGAAGTTCATTGTAGAATTCAAATAAATGATGTAGTGGCTAATTCATTTGAACTTAAACCCACTATTATCCAAATGGTATCAAATAATAAGTTTGGGGGAGCACCAACTGAAGAACCAAATTTATAACTTGCCAATTTTCTAAAATTATGTGCTACATTTAAATATGATTGTGTATCTGATGATGCTATAAGACTTGGAATTTTTCCTTTCTCACTGAGGGATAAGACTAAAATATGGTTACAATTATTAGCACCAAGATCTATTAGAGCTTGGGGTGGTTTAGCAGAAAATATCCTTGCTAAATATTTTCTACCATAAAAAAATGTAAAGTTCAGAAATGAAATTACATCTTTTTGTCAGTTTGAGGAATCTATTTATGAAGCATGAGAATGATTTAAAGAATTACTGATAAAGTGTTCACACTATGCTATACCAGATTGGTTAATGATTCAAAATTTTTATAATGGATTAGCTGGATCTCTTAGATCTATTATCGATGCTGCTGCTAGTGGTTCATTGATGTAAAAACAATTTAATGATGCTTACGCTTTAATAGAAGAGACGACTACTAATAATTTTCAATGGCCTTCTGAGATAGTAAATCTTAATAACATAGGCAATGTTCATGAATTTGATTCTTTTGCAAAGTTAGCAAATCAAGTTGCTATAATTTTGAGGAAGTCAGACTAATTTGGAATGAATTTTTCTCAACTAATTTTAATGATTGAGGAGAATTCATTAAGCCAAATGGTAAATTCTCAAGCATCATTAGAAATATTCAATGCCACAAATAATAAGCAAAATAACCCATATTCAAACTACTATAACCCAGATTGGAAGAAATATCCTAACTTTAACTTGAATAATACTTCGGGTGGTAATAATCAACAATGGGAGAACAACCAAGTAAAACCATTGGGAAACTAGAAAACCCAAGAGAATCTTAATTGTAGACCTACTTATCCTCCAGGTTTTAACAGTAATCCACAATTCAAGGAGAAAAAGTTGTTTATAGAAGAAGTGGTGTTACAAATGAGAAATCTGTTACAAAGTCAAGGAGCAACAATAAGAAATGATGAGAATCAATTGGGAAAAATAACTAATTCATTAAGTAATAGGACCCAAGGAACACTTCCTAATAATACAGAAGTAAATCCAAAAGGCCAGAATAAAGAGCAAGTAAAAGCCGTTCAACTCGAAAGAGGAAGAGAAATGGAAGGTCGAGTTCAAAAAGAGATTGAATTAAGGAGAAAAGAAATTGAAGAGCATGAAGAGGATGCTCTGAAAGTTTTAAAAAGTCTTATTTCTCCACTTAAATTTAACTTGGAAAAACCACCACCTCTATTTCATCAGAGACTTCATTAATAAAAGTTCTATAAATTTAATAAAAGTTCAAACTTTAATAAAAAAGAGATTAAAGTTTGAGTTCTAAAAATTTACTAGTTAATTTATCATTTTAAATTTAAACCTTCCTTGTGGGATCGATATTTGTGACTTAAACAAAAAGTCTTATATTACTTGATAACGATAGTATACTTGCGTAAAATCTCATCTTTAAGTGCTTAACGTTATTATTCATAAAATACCACATCAAGTTTTTGACACCATTGCAAAGCAGAGTCAATATCTAATATTTCGCATAAACAAATGTAATAAGCAAAGAAAAATTTCTTAAAAATACTCTTAAATATATATAGCTATATATATATATATATATATATNTTACCAAATCTATTTAATTTACCGTTAGCTTCACCGGCAACAACGCCAAAAATTTGATCCCGAAAAATATAGTTGTTTAAAATTTATAAAGTTGACTCCGCTTTACAACGTGCTAAAAACTTGATGTGGCATTTTATGAATAATAACGTTAAGCACTTAATGTGGAGATTCTATGCAAGAATACATATCGTTATCAAGTAATATAAGACTTTCTATTTAAGTCCCAAATATCGATCTCATGGGGAAGGTTTAAATTTGAAATGATAAATTAACTAGGAATTTCACAGAAATAAAATAAAATTACTGTCACCAATTTTTAGTTTTTGAGATACTATCAAAACCAAATTATCAACTACAAGCAAAACTTAAACGCAAAGTTTAAAACAGTAACTACTAAACTACGTTTATGTGATGAAGTTTTCTAATATGAAAAAACATCTTTCCCACTATAATGAGTTTTTAGTGAAATGAGATGAGATAAATGGTTTAAATTTGTGTTGTGCAAAATAGGAGAAATTTTAATTCTCTACCCTGTTTCAATGTTATAGAAAGTCATTGGCTAATCTCAGGTTTAGTCCCTAAATTCATGGCTAGGCTACGAAGATACTGGCTCTCACTCCGAAGCTCTCACTTCCTATCCCCTCAAGGCTAACTCTTGCTTTACTTCTTAAAAATTAAGATCAAATTGGGGATTTTAGTCTATCATCTTAAAATCTCTAATTTTACAGCCAATAATGTATATTTACCTGTATATTTGCACTTAATTCTATGAACAAAATACTCTTCCATGAAATTAATGTGATTCTCACTCTGTTGTAGAACTCATACTCCATTTCCCGGATGATATGTTTCACAAAATATTTTAACAAATCAACTGGCCAGATCAAAAAGTAAATTAAGAACAAAGTTTAAAAGCCATCACAATTTATTTTATATTTTAAAATTAGTACATCCAAATTATCTCTTCATTTCACCATATCTCTAAATAAGGAGAAAGATAAAGGTAACTACTCAAAATTCATGAGAAAGATACAACAAAATATAAATTTCATATATAAAAGAAAGTTCAAACAATAATAATAAACAAACAACATTTATCTGAAAATCTTTCTCAAAGCAAATACCTTGCAGCCTCTCCTAGAAAATGTAGGAAGAAGAAATCTCTCACTTCTCTCCCTCTCGAAAACTCCTAGAGAAGAATTCACACTTAAAATCACCACAAAAACTCAAAACTATAAAAGAAATAAATGACTAATGGCGTGGAATGGCGTGAAAGAAAGTGGAATGTGGTTGAAGGGTGCGAAGGGGGGCAAAGGGGGGGCCTTTTGTGATCAATTTCAGCTCTAAATAGTGCCTAAGGTTGGTTTTCCAATAGGTGCATCCAAAAACTCTTAAAAAAACATCCAAATTTGTCGAATCTTCTAGAAATAGGGCCTGCACCGACACTGGTGCCGTCGGCGCCAGTGGTCATTTAATTTAGATCGCGCTCACTGTCAAACGACACCTTCGGCGCCTAGTCTGGCGCCGTCTGCGCTGAACATTTTTTTGAAAATTCCATTTTGACTCCAAATTCCATATTTTTTGCTTCTTTTTTGCTCCAAGTCCTAAAGATCGATAACCTGCAATAAAACATGAAAAATACCATCCTTTAAAGTGCAATATCACCAAAAATGAGTATAAAATATGAATCTAAAAATACATATATTTTTTATGTATCAACATACAAATCCACTCTCTCCATTACCTAAGACCTTAGCTGAGGACACATACACACACACACACACACTCTCTCTCTCTTATCAAAAACCTACCAACCACCAAACTCACACACTCACCCTCTCTCCTACAAAAATCATACCCTTCAACTCACCAACACACATCCCCTCTCTTAACTAAAAGTAATCCATAATCTGCCACACACTCTTCCCATCTTTCTGCCCTACCTAAAACCCTACCTAAGCTTACCTCCTCTCACTCTCACTACTTTTCCCAAATCCCTACTTACTCACGCCTTGCCTCTCCCTCCCCACCCTACCCTGAAGCACTAACCTAGGCTCCTCTACTCTCTTCCACACTATGTTACCTGAAAAACTAACCAAAGCCTTCTCACCTCTCTCCCTCACTACCTTACCTGAAACCCTAACTTAAGCTCTTATGCTCTCTTCCTCACAACTGAACTTATACCCTTAAACTAAAGCTCCTCTCTTCTCCCCCTCACTAATTTATCCAAAACCATAACATAAGATTCCTCTCTTCTCTCTCTCTCACTTATGTTAGCTTAAAAACTAACCCAAGATCTTTCTATCAACTTTTTTTCCCTTGGTCCAAACAATTAATCACATGAACACACACAAACTTCACTTCCTATGGCCTAAAACCTAACTCTAGCTCTCCATATAATCTTATTACCCTTGGCCATTAATTAACAATAATATTACTTAATTGGTTAGTGAAAAACTTGCTTGCTTTTTCATATGCATATCATTAGTGTTGATATCATAAAGTAATTAACTTACATGCTTCTAAGACTTATGTGACATGTCCATAATATAATGTTATGCTTCTCTTTATGTTCCTTAAAATTTTGATGCCTAGGCATATCTTCCAATAAAATACATGATTATGCTTATGTTCCATAAAATTTCCATGCTTACAATGTGTAGTCTTCTATTCCATGAAAATCCATGCTTAGGATTATGTTCTAGAAACATTTCTTAGCTGAGGCTTACATTCCAAGAGATTTCATGATTAGGATGTTGGCATCAAATTTTGATGTCACATGTGTAGGATGTCCACTCGAATATTGTGGGACCATATTTTTTTCATATATAGGTTCCTATGGTTTAAGCAAAGTATGTGCCTAGGCCTTTATATGGGAATTAGAGATAGGTGTGCCCACACCCTAAATTGGGCACACTGGTGCCCCAACTCCTAAGCTAATTTTTCTTCATATAAGTAAATAGAGCGTTGGTTCACCTGCAGCCGTGGTATGACATCCTCAGGACCAAATCCTTGCACAATCACTTGAAGGGTGAGTTTGGCCTGATGCACCCATGATAAGTGCCCGGAGCACTAGCGTCAGGTATCAGAGCACCCGAGTCAGCCTCCAATCAGCCTAGTAAAAACTATAAACTTCACCTCCACAAGGACTAATCGTATTCATCCTAGGTGGAATAAAATACCTTATTCTATGATTATTTTTTGGAGAAATAAGCTAGTGATCATGCTAGGTTAGGGCAGGGTTTGGAGATCCAAAATTCATTCTCACTTATAGATCTTTTTAGCTAAGAGAGCATCCTCTTGGAGAGCTAGAGATTTAGACAGTTCTTCCTTGGAAAGAAGAAATATTAAGGAGAAAGTGAGAGCCTTGTTCTCATTTTTCTCACATCTTCTTTCTCATCATAATATACTTCTTCCACCTAAGTTCTTCTTCTTCGTTTCTTCATTATTTTAGAGTAAGAAAGGTATTGTTTCTCTTAATGTTTCTTGAAAGTTTGAGGGAAGATGAGCCATCTTACATAAAAGAACAAGCTTGGAAAAATAAAGCACATATCAAACATCGAAGTGGTGAGAAAGCTTCTTCTAACTTCTTTTTTATAGAAAACCTTTTTGCTAATGTAAGAGGTCTTAGTAAAACCTGATGTTAGAGGAAGCCTTTAGGTTAGGAAGCATTTTTAATGCTTAACTTATATTTCCATCATATAAGTGCAGCTCCATACAGATTTACACTAATATTATAAAGCTTTTGACATAAGCATATGTATGACATGTTGAAATGGTTAGTTCACATGGCACTGTCCCATTTCATATATCCTAAATGCGTATCATAACGCCTAGTATGTGATTTTTCTATGATATCCTAGCTAAGCATGTGAAATCACTTTACTTAATATGGTTATGTTTCCGTATAGACCATATGTTTGGTTTTTTCAACTATTTTCATTTACCTCATGAATTCGTGTTAAATAAGGAAATGAAATGTATTCATACTTGCAATTATATATGAGTGCTCAATTAACATATCACTCATATCTAAACTTTTATTTATTGTTTTACTGTATTTGCTGACACCTCAATGGAGCATTCAAATCATGCAAAATTTTTTAGCATATCACATAGGTTTGTTTGCACCTATTTTGAGTAACCATGTTATGCTAAGTAACCCTGCATTTTACATAATCATTAACTAGTCAATTTTGATGGAAAATCTTATCTGTTGGACCTGTGAACCAATTTTGGTCATAGTGCCTTAATAAGCATTATTTTCAAGTTTTGAGCGGTTAATGCAAATTATCATATTGTGATTAACACATGTATGATTATGCTAAGGTTCCAAGAGATATAACTTGAGCTGCAAAGGCTAACTTTTCACCTCAGACCTATTTTAAAAATAAAAATAAAATTTTTTTCAATATTAATATTATCCATCATCATTTAGGCTTATTTTTAAATTAAAAAATCCATAGTTTAAACCATTGAGGCCAATCATTGGAATGCTTTCATTATATTTAAAATTATCATCTTCAGTGGAAATTATTAGAACTTGGATCTTTAGTATGGGACCGGCGATGACGGTCCTATCAAAGGCATACAACATCCTCAAACATACTTTCTTACACACATAGCTTATTGACCGACTTTTTGTAAATCGACAAATACAAGAATTTGATGGCGCTACTAGAAGATTTAATTTTCAGCATTGGTGTCCGAAGACTTGATCGTGACTTTATAGATGTGTCTAATTTGATTAAGATGTATAAATATAATATTCAATAATGTTANAGAGAAAGACAGAGAAAACTACTCAGATCTCATGAGGAAAGTGCAACAAAACTCAAAATTTATATATAAATTCAAAGTCATACAAACTATAACAAATAAATAAACTTATCTCTAATTTCTCCCCAAGTAAACTCCTCAAAGTTTCTCTGAATCTCTTTCTTTCTTTACATCACACAGAACTCCTCTTCAAAATAGCAAGGAAGAAGAAATCTCTCACTTTCCTTCCACTCTTACAATCTCTCGAAGAAGTCCTCACAATCTCTTCACTCTAATGGAACCTTTCTAACCTCCAGGCCCTCTAGTCTTCTTTAGCGCTCTCTAGCTCTCTCTAGCTATCTCTATTTTCGGCCCAAATGTTCTTTTAAAGTTGTGGATGAGCTTTCCCAAGAGTTATCTAAGCATCCCTTCAAAATTTGACCTCATTCAAAGCTTGAGTAGGCATAACCGTCGATATCCCCGTCGGTAGCCTCGAGGGCGTCGTCGGCGGGCTTCTGAAGAATTTTGTCATGTAGTGTCGGGAAAACTCACCGTCGGTGCGGTCGACGGCGCCGTCGGCAGCCTAGTTCAATTCTCCAC
Organism: Phalaenopsis hybrid cultivar; assembly: GCA_002079205.1. Lineage (NCBI taxonomy): Eukaryota > Viridiplantae > Streptophyta > Magnoliopsida > Asparagales > Orchidaceae > Phalaenopsis > Phalaenopsis hybrid cultivar. The sequence goes on from JXCR01142290.1 coordinate 141,185, forward strand.
ATTTTGGTCCTTTTCACTCCAAATTCGCTCCTTTTTGCATCTTTTTGCTCCAANTTTTATGTAATTTTATCTATAAAATAACTGGTGTACAAAGACTTGATCGTGACTTTATAGACGTGTCTAATTTGATTAAGATGTATAAATATAATATTCAAAAATGTTAAAGTCAAATTTGTCAACGCAAGTATACGTATCGCTCAAGTAATATAGGGCTCTAATCTAGTTATCGATCCCATAGGGAGAAATAAAATACTATGGACTAAGGCTTAATAAAAAGTAATAATAGATATTAATCCCATAGGGAGTAGTTTAGAATTACGAACTAAGATTTTAGAAAAGCAATACTTAATATCGATCCCACAGGGAGTAGTTAAATCAACGGGCTAAGAGTTTATAAAAAGCAATACTTCAATTACAACAACGAAGTTCAATTTGCTTATCTGTCACTAATAGGCAATTAAAATATTTATGTAATTTTATCTATAAAATAACTAAATATGCTAATGAATGTACGATTGTGATATATAAGAAAGCATCCTTCTCCTTATCAAGAAATTATAGTGAAATGGATAAAATGAATTAGTTTAATTTATTTTGTGCCAAATAGAAGCATACCTATTCTTTACCCTTTGGTCTAGGCATAAAGAACATTGACTAATCCTATGCTTGGTTACTGATTCCGTGGCTAGGCTGGGAGGATACCGGCTCTCACTTCGGAGCTCCCACGTTCCCCTCACCTGTTTACTGAATTTGTGGCTAGGCTGGGAGGATACCGGCTCTCACTTCGGAGCTCCCACGTTCCCCTCACCTGAGTGCTAACATCTACACATCAGTACCCAAACGATAGGACTGAATTGGGGATTTTAGTCTGTCACTGAGGCTAGGCTGGGAGGATACCGGCTCTCACTTCGGAGCTCCCACGTTCCCCTCACCTGAGGGCTCGTAGCTAGGCTGGGAGGATACCGGCTCTCACTTCGGAGCTCCCACGTTCCCCTTGCCTGAGGGCTGACTAGGCTGGGAGGATACCGGCTCTCACTTCGGAGCTCCCATGTTCCCCTCGCCTGAGGGCTATTAGGCTGGGAGGATACCGGCTCTCACTTCGGAGCTCCCACGTTCCCCTCGCCTGAGGGCTAAAAGCTGGGAGGATACCGGCTCTCACTTCGGAGCTCCCACGTTCCCCTCACCTGAGGGCTAACATGTCTGGGAGGATACCGGCTCTCACTTCGGAGCTCCCACGTTCCCCTCACCTGAGGGCTAACATCCACACATCAGCACCCAAGCGATATGACCGAATTGGGGATTTTAGTCTGTCACTCTAAAATCTCCAATTCTACGCCCGATAATATTATTTCNGGTACTACATAAAAGTTATGATCTACTGCAGTAAAGTTTTAATTGAGAAATACTATAAGTTTGATTTAAATAAATATCATAGTGAGATTTTCAGAAAAAATTCAAGCAATTCAGAAATACTATAAGTTTGATTTAGATAAATACCATAGTGAGATTTTCAGAAAAAATTCAAGTAAACCATAAGTTTGATTTAGGATAAATATCATAGTGAGATTTTTAGAAAACAGTTCAAGCAATTGAATTCGTTTGACTTAAATAAATATCATAGTGAGATTTTTAGAAAACAATTCATTTAATTGAATTAAGCTTGTAAGCCATGATTAGCTAGTCATCAAGTTTAAGAGTTCTAGTTTTCTATTCATTTTAAGAATGACTATATGATCTAGTCATCAAGTTTTAAGAAGTCTTCTATTTATTTCAAGAATGACTATATGTTGCAATATTAAGTCACTTAGAATATCTAAAAGATAAGAACTTCATGAGAACTCTACTAGTAAAAGATCTATTCCATAAATATAAGTTCAGGAATGTATTTAGGTTTTCCCTTTAGGTAGGTCCAGTGAAGCCAATTTTTGATTAGGCATATCCTCAAGGTTCTCCTCACTTCCATAATTTTTTTCTTTCTTTTCTCTTTTTCATTTGGATTGCTTTCAATCTTCTTTTCATTTCAGGGATTGTTTTCAATCTTTTCTTTTTGCTTTTTCAAGTGAGGATTACTATATTTGGATACCCTTTAATGATTTTGAACTTCACTTTCCTTTCCTAAATTTGAAACTCAAAGCATTTCTTTACCTTATAAATATTTCACAGCTTTTACATCATTGAGCCCCAATCTTTCTTCTCTAATGAATTTCCAGATTCTTAATATTTCAAAATATAGTTTCCTTTACTTTAAATAGTTAACTATAATATTATTCTCTAATACTAAATATCTTAAGTTACAAAAATTAATTTTCATTACAAAAATATTTCTTTAAATCTACCATAATATTTAAATAATTGTAAAAATATAGTTACCTGAATTAAATTCACTACATGAAATCATATAAATAATTTTCAAAAATATTGAAATAAAGGACATTTAATAGTTAATCTTTTTCTTCCCTCCCCTACACTTACATTTTTAAATATGAGATAATACAGGTGGAAAGAAAAACTTTAAATATATATCATATCTCAGTATTGTAGGCATTTTCATCATTCTGAAATTTCTGCAGGCCTTCTCAAATTTTTACTTCCTTAGTATTGTAGGCATTTTTATCATTCTGAAATTTCTGCAGGCCTTCTCAAATTTTTACTTCACAGTCTGTAATATTAGGCAGTATTGTAGGCATTTTCATCATTTTGAAATTTCTGCAGGCCTTCTCAAATTTTTACTTCACCTGGTCTGTAATATTAGGAGCTTTCCTACACATATACAGGCCTTCTCAAATTTTTACTTCACCTGGTCTGTAATATTAGGAGCTTTCTACACATATAAATCATTTAAATATTTTCTGGGTAATAAAATTTTGAAATAAGTATAAAACTAATATATTAAATAAGCACAACATTTTCTAACACAACCATAATACTAAACAATTAAAACTAAAATGCGAAACAAAAATCACATTACAATCCACAATTCTACTCAACATCTATTGAACTACACATGCACATTTAACTATAACACTAACTTTATAACAAGAATCTAAGTACACAACACAAAATAAAAATGAAAGTCAAAATACATAAACATCCATTTCTATTAGAAAAGATTACATAAAATAAAAATACAAACATAAGTACATCAATTTCATTCAATATCAAAATCCCAAGCTAAATCTTCATCGCTTTTGATCAGCAGTTGGATTCGGTTGATACTGTGTATATCGGGGGCACTCAGGAAACGTAACATCAGGCTCACCTTTGTATTGTCGGGCCTGAGCTTCATAATAGGCTACCTCAAAATTTGAATGCCTTTGCAGGTACTAACTATCGTAATCGTGTTGACGTTCTAAACCTCCAATCCTTTCATTTATCAAATCTATACTCTTCCTCTGCAAGGTCAACTCATTCATCAAGTCAGTCAGGGTAGGGGAGCTAGAAGGAGGAGGAAGGTCATAACTTGTAGAGGGGACATCTCTACTAGTAGAAGGTTCTTGACTTTTACTTCCAGTTCTCCATTTCTCGTGGGATACATAAGTTTTCACATTGGATTTACTAATGGGTTTCATAGGGTGAACCCATTCTTCCTCTCCGGCTTCCACTCCAGAAAGTTGGCAAAGTGCATAAATAAGACCAGATTGTCCTAGCCCTCCACTTGTCTCACTTCTTGCTGTAGTCAATATGTTCTTAAAAATAATTCTCCCCATATTAATAGTTCTATTATTCTGAATACAGAAATTCAGAATAGCTCTATCTCTAGTTACCTCACTATGGTGATAAGTCGATAACATAGCAGAAGAAATGAAATAGTGACACGCCTTAGAGGTGGCATTCAGCATGGAAGCAGAAAAATTTACCCGGAAAATGAAATAGTGTCACGCCTTAGAGGTGGCATTCAACATGGAAGCAACAAAATTTACTCGTTCTCGCTGCTTTATCTTCCAGAAAAAGTGCCATGCTTTAGAGGTGACATTCAACATGGAAGCAGAAAAGTTTACCCGTTCTCATTGTTTAGTCTTCCACGTTCCTTTCCCATCAGTGAGAAAGTTGATCACATCATTAAAGGGGCCTTCCATCGTACTAAAAGATTCATAGTGGCAGCTATAAGAGTCAGGGACTTCGTAAAAGGTGTTGATGCGAGTGGCAGTAAACTCAATAGGAAATCCACGCACTTGAACAATTCCATCATCATAATAAATCACATTGGCGTAGAACTCCTTCACAACATTTTCATCAGCTTTATTGGTGGTTTAACAAAAGTTTTCCCACCTCTGCTCGGCAATAACTGGTTCGATTTCTCCTCCTGGACTTTCGAAAACTCAATCTTTTATATATTTTTTTCCTTTAAACACTGAAGTAAATCGGGTTTGAGCCATCGCATTGATGAAGCGAGACTCGTCGAACTTAACTCGTCTCTTTTGTCGTGGAGCCATTTTAATCTAATCAAATCAAAGAAAAAATTTCAAATTATACTTCAAATATGCAAATCATGGCTTCCTATGGTAATTCAAAGAGTTCAACATTAAGATCCATGGATTTCTTCCCAAATTTTCTTCACATTCTCAAAATTTTTGGATCTCCTCAATGTGGAAGAAATACAGGGTGAAAATCAAATATTTTTAGCTTAGAGTGAAGCTCTTACCTAGAGAAGATCAAAGCCGGTGTCAAAAAGTCTTGAAATCGCCTCCCAATCTAGGATCTTTCAAGCCCTAGGTCAAAAAATGGCATTTTTAAGAGGAAGGGGATGATGAATAGTGGCGGTTGACTGTTCAATATCGCGGTTAAAGGTGTTTTTTCATGAGCGCGTCGTCGGCGGGGTCGATGGCGCCATCGGCGCGCTCTATTGAAATTGAACCTAAGTCTTGGAAAATTCCCGCCGTCGGTGGCGTCGAGGGCGCCGTCGGCGGGCTCTATCAAAATGTTTAAATTCCAGATTTTTATGATTTCGATCAATTTCAAGCTCAACGACATTCATTTAATCATTATAGACATAATTTTAAGTGACTAACTGATGTACTTAGCAAAAATAAACTTTCACAGCACAAAACATCACCTTTATATATAAATTCTGAGGGTACAATATACGTTATATAACACACCTAAGTTTGATATTTTCTCAACCTCAATACATTAATTCAACGTCGCAGTCCAAGCCACAACACTCAAAATGCTGAAAACAAAACATCCTATGCTTAGTCTCAACTATACAAAGATCTAAAAGCATACATCCCAAGCAATGCAAACACAAAGTTCAAATCTAAACACACATAAACACAAAGGTAGCATAGTAAATTTACTACTCATCAGATTCCGTGCTCATTTCTCCTCTGAGATCACCCATTGATTGCACATGAACAAAGAGGTTGTAGAAGGTTTGGAATGGAAATTCTTCAGTAGAATCCTCCTCTATCAGTTTCATCCTCCTCATCAGTCATATAAAACTATCTTCTAAATGCCTAGAATGATCAAAATGTTCTTTCATCCTCCAGTCTAAATGATCGAAGAAATTAGAGATATTATTAATTGTAATCATTACCATTTGTACCTCCTTCTCCAATTTCTTGATTCGACGCAGAATCACCAGAGTTTTATCAGGAATTAAGGGTTGAACTGGCAGTGAATTCTGACATGATTGATCAACTGATGGGAATCTTTCAGTTGGGTCCAAAGGCTTCCAAGGTAGCAGTACCTTTTCCCAATTTTTACTTGGGACTGGCTGCAAAGTGAGAAAAATGTGGAAGGGTGTCCAAGCCCATAAGTTGATCCATGAACGATCAGGCTCAAAACTGACTTGACAATTATTGATCCAATATCTATCGGCAGTCCCCTTTAGATACGATAGTTCAAAATAGCACTTTCCTTAGAAACTTTACCAACTTTCATTGTCGGTAACAGTTTTGCAGAAATGAAGAAGTTCCAGTATTTAGAGACAGGATTTAAAAGTATTGAAGAAAAACTAACATACCTGTTCTCTCTCATTTCCCAATCGTTAGTTTCATCCGTTAAATATTGGTAAATTTCATTCATCTGGTTCCTTGTCGGGATGAAATTTGAATAGTGGAAAACAGGAATGTTCTCTATCGTATATAATTTTTTGATATGTGCAGGAGTAAAAGTGATCCACCTACCTCGCACATAAAAAACTCCCTGGTTGATTCCATGCAAATTTGCACAATATTCTTTCACTATAGGGACAACCACAGCGGCGGTAGTGTAGCACAACACTTCCCATCTTCACTGCACAATCATCTCTTCAATTGGTGTCGTAGGATTGTTCATTCCTCAATTCACAAATCCTCATTCTTTGATCAATCTTTTCTTTGTTAGTAGTTTGTTGAAGATCCGCTGCGCTTTCGCACTAATAAATTTGCACAGATTGAAAACTCGTATTCTAGGATTATCAGGGGAATTGGATGCCATAAGAATGCAATTGGTGGAGTTTCACTTCATTTTTGGGGGAAAATATGAATGGGAATTGAATTTGGGAGTTTAAAAAGGTAACTCTCGCCCAAAAACCAAAAAAAACTGCCACTCAAACACAAGAAACCGTCATCTCACCGGTCTCGCCCTCTGCGGTGTTGATGGCACCGTCGACGCGCCTCTGTGTTACTTTTTTTTGGACTCTCGGGACAACCCGCCGTCAGCGGCGTCGATGGCACCGTCGGCTCCCAAGGCAAAAATTGCACAATTTCGCTCTGGTACGAATGCGTTCCAATTTTAATATGGATCCAATTTTTATGATAATTTAAGGGTAAATAAGAGTACTAGAGTTTATTACTACCACTAACTAATGATAAATTCAAATAACAACTACTATAATCACAATAAAAATAAAGATAAATATGGGTTGCCTCCCATAAAGTGTTTGGTTTAACGTCGTCAGCCCGACCTATTCAAGTGTCATTCAGGTTAATTGATCATTAAAACCTCTTTAAAATTTCATCTTTTACCCTCAAAATATGGTTTTAATCTGTGTCCATTCACTTTAAATTTATTTCCAGTTTTCTAATTTTCAATTTCAACAGCTCCGTAAGTATAAACTTGAGTCACAGTAAATGACCCTAACCAACGAGACTTCAATTTTTCAGGGAATAACTTCAGAGTAGTACTGTAAAGCAAAACTTCTTATCCTAGTTCAAAGTTTTTTTGGTTAATCTTTTGATCATGCCATAACTTTAGTTTTTCCTTATAAATTTTGTCGTTATCATAAGATTCATTTCTTAAGTCTTTCAATTCATTTAATTGTAACAATCTCTTCTTACCAGCATCTTTCAAATTATAATTGAATTCTTTAATCGTCCAATATGCTTTATGCTCCAATTCTACCGGTAAGTGACAAGTTTTTCCAAAAATCAGTCTGTAAGGAGTCATTCCAATAAGAGTTTTATAAGCAGTTCTGTAAGCCCATAATGCGGTATCCAGTCTAGTAGACCAATATACTCTACTAGGGTTTATAGTCTTTTCAAGTATTTATTTGATTTCTCTATTAGAAACTTCAGCTAACCCACTTGTTTGAGGGTGATAAGCAATAGAGATTCGATGAATAATTTTGAAATTTTCTGCCAATCTCTGAATATATTTATTCCTAAAATGGGATCCTCCGTCAGTGATAATGAGATTCTATGAATAATATTAAATTTTTCTATCAATCTCTGAATATATTTATTCCTAAAATGGGATCCTCCATCAGTGATAATCATTCGACATTCCGTATCTAGTGAAAATATTTTTCATTAAAAATCTTGAAACACTTTTAGTGTGACAACGAGGTATCATTCCATATCTAGTGAAAATATTTTTCATTAAAAATCTTGAAACACTTTTAGCATCATAATGAGGTAAATCTTGTGCTCACTTAGAAATGTAGTCTACATCAATTAAAATATATAAGTTTCCAAATGAAGGAATAAATGGTCCCATAAAATCTAATCCCCAAACATCAAAGATCTTAACATAACATGAAATTCAGAGGCATTTCATTTCTTCTAGATATATTGCCTACTCGTTGACATCAATCCACAAATGAAGGAATAAATGGTCCCATAAAATCTAATCCCCAAACGTCAAAGATCTCAACTTCTAAAATTTAGAGTATATATTGCCTACTCATTGACATCAATCACAAGTTTTTATATATCTATAAACATCTCTAAATATAGTAAGACAATAAAATCCAGCTTGTAAAATTTTATAAGCAGTTTTATCGATCCCAAAATGTCCTCCAAATTCAAAATCATGACATTTCTAAATGATTAGCTCAGTTTCTTCATAAGGTACACATCTTCTCATAATCAGATCCTTACATTGTTTATATAAAGAAGGCTCATCCCAAAAATATGTTTTCGCATCATGAATAAATTTTCTTTATTTTTGTGGTGTCAGCATAGGTGGAAAAATATCACTTAGAATATAGTTAACAATATCGACATACCATGGTATTTTCCACTCACTAACATTATAAAGTTGTTCATCAGGGAAACTGTCTGAAATTTCATTATCGGTGTTAGATAATTAATGGTTTTCTAATCTCAATAAATAACCAACAATTTGATTATCAGTTCCCTTTCTATCAATAACCACAAGATCAAATTCTTGCATCAATAGTATCCATCTAATCAACCTTGGTTTAGCATCTTTCTTTTGCATCAGATATTTAATAGCTGAGTGATAAGTGTGCACAACACATTTAGCTCTAATTAAATAAGATCTAAATTTATCCAAAGCATACACAATGGCCAGTAACTCTTTTTCAGTAAAAGTATAATTAATTTGTGCATCATTAAGAGTTTTACTAGCGTAGTATATCACCTTAAAAATCTTTTCGTACCTTTGTCCAAGGACAGCTCCAATAGCATAATCACTAGCTTCACACATCAGTTCAAATGATTTCTCCCAGTTAGGTGAAACCATAATAGGGGCTGTGATTAATTTTTCTTTTAATAACTCAAAGGCATTTAAACATCTTTCAATAAATTCAAATTTCTTGTCCTTTTTTAAAAGTTGGCATAGAGGTTTAGTAACTTTTGAGAAATATTTAATAAAACTCCTGTAAAAACCAACATGTCCAAGAAAACTCCTAACTTCACTTACATTAGTAGAAGGTGTTAGTTTAGATATAACTTAGATTTTTGCAGGGTCAGCTTCCATACCATCTTTCGAAATTTTATGCCCTAGTACAATTCCTCCTGCAACCATAAATTGACATTTCTCCCAATTAAGAACTAAATTAGTTCTTTCTCATAACTCCAAAACTTTTTCAAGATAATTTAATCATGCGTCAAATGTTGTTCCAAATATAGAGAAATCATCCATAAATACTTCCAATCCATCATTAATTAACTTACTAAATATAGACATCATACATCTCTGGAATGTTGCAGGTGCATTGCATAGTCCGAAAGGCATCCTTTGAAAAGCAAAAGTTCCAAAAGGACTAGTAAATTTTTTTCTTCTCTTGATCCTCAAGAGCAATAGGAATTTGATGGTAACCGATATATCCATCTAAAAAGGAAAAATATTTGTGCCCAACAAGTCTATCTACTATTTGGTCTAAAAATGGTAAAGAAAAGTGATCTTTCCTGGTGGCAGTGTTCAATTTTCTATAATCAATGCAAATACGCCACCCAATAACTTGTCTGATAGGTATTAATTCATTATTTTCTTTTGTTTCAACAGTCACTCCTCCTTTTTTAGGAACACAATGAATTGGACTTACCCACGCACTATCTGAAATAGGATATATAATTCCAGTGTCTAACCATTTCAAAATTTCCTTCTTAACTACTTATTTCATCATTGGGTTTAATCTCCTTTGTGGATTAACTCTTGGTTTATATTATTCATCTAATATAATTCTGTGCATACAGATCGAATGACTGATTCCTTTAATATCTGCTAAGGTCCAACCAAAAGCTTTCTTATATCTTTTCAATGCATCTAACAGTCTTTGCTCTTGTAAATCATTTAATTCTGAAGATATTATAACAGGTAATGTAGATGAGTCTCCTAAAAACACATACTTCAAGTGGTTAGGTAATGTTTTAAAATCAAATTCAGGTGGTTTTATAATTGAAGGAAATAGATTCTTATCAGCATTTTCTGTGATATCCAACACAAGGAAATAGATTCTTATCAGCATTTTCTGTGATATCCAACATCTCAAATCTTTCTTGAACAATTCATCTCAAGTTCAGGTGGTTTTATAATCGATGGAAATAAATTTTTATCGGCATTTTCCGTAATATCCAACATCTCAAATCTTTCCTGAACATAAAAATAGATTCTTATCAGCATTTTCCGTAATATCCAACATCTCAAATCTTTCTTGAACATAATAAAATAGATTTTTATCAGCATTTTTTGTAATATCCAACATCTCAAATCTTTCCTGAACATAATCTAATTCTTATCCAGATAATTTCCATCCCTCTTCAATTTGTTCTTCAAAATGCTTTTCTTTTTCAACGTGCTTTTTATCTTCAAACTGTTCTTTAAAATGTTCGTTCAGTAGATGTTAAATAATTTCCATGCAAAAACATTCATTATCTCTCTCAACAGCAGGGTATTTCATAGATTTCACAATGTCACTTCTTGATCATTAACTCTCAAAGTTAATTCTCCTTTTTGAACATCTATCATAGCTTTTCCAGTACCTAAAAATGGTCTCCCTAAAATGATAGGTATTTCCTTATCTTCCTCCATATCTAAGATAATTAAATCCACAGGAAAGATAAATTTATCAACTTTTACTAACACATCCTCTATAACTCTCTTAAGATATGTAACTGATCGATCTGCTAATTGAAGAGTTACAGAAGTAGGTGAGACTTCTCTTAATCCTAGTCTTTTCAAAATTGATAGAGGCATAAGATTAATGCTGGCTCCCAAGTCATATAAAGCTCTTCCATAAAATTTTTCACCGATAGAACACGGTATAGTGAAACTACCAAGATATTTTAGTTTTTCAGGAAGCTTTTTCTATGCTAAGTGCGACAGTTTTGTTATCTGTAAACTTACTTTTCTTGTTCAAAATATCTTTCATAAATTTCACATAATTGGGCATCTGCTCTAAAGCTTCTTCGAAGGGAATGTCAGTATATCTTTCATAAATTTCACATAATTGGGCATTTGCTCTAAAGCTTCTACGAAGGGAATATTTACTGTTAACTTCTTAAGAATTTTTAAAAATTTAGAAAATTATTTATTCTATTTGTGTTGCTTCAATCTTTGAGGAAACAGTGGTGGAGGTTTCTCCTCAAAATATCTTTCATAAATTTCACATAATTAGGCATTTGCTCTAAAGCTTCTACGAAGGGAATATCAGTATATCTTTCATAAATTTCACATAATTGGGCATTTGCTCTAAAGCTTCTACGAAGGGAATATTTACTGTTAACTTCTTAAGAATTTTTAAAAAGGAAAATTGTTTATTCTGTTTGTGTTGCTTCAATATTTGAAGAAACGGTGGTGGAGGTTTCTCAACAGTAATTTTCATTGGTTTAAGTGGATATTCTAAATCTGGGTATTCATGATCCTTTTCTTTCTTTGAAGGTTTTTCCACAGTAATTTTCATTGGTGTAAACGGATACTCTAAGTCTGGGTACTCATTATCCTTTTCTTTTTCAGTATCCAATTTCTCTTTTTCAGTTTCTATTCCTTTTTGCACTCTTGTCTCCAATTCCTTTTCACTTCGTGATTGAATTGCTTTGATTTGTTCTTTTCCTTGATCTTTAGGATTTGGTTCCACAGTACTCGAAAAGTTCATAATGTTCGGTTACTAAGCGCAGTAGCGATATGCCCTAATTGGTTTTCAATATTCTTAATAGCAGCTCCTTGATTTTGTAATTGATTTCCTTGAATTTGTAATTAATTTCCTTGATTCTGCAACTGTTGACCCATGTTTAATATCAGTTCTTCCATAGACAACTTCTTCTCCTTAATTTGAATGTTATTATTAAATCCTGGAGGATAAGAAGGTCTATAGTTAACATTTCCTTGGTTGGATGAATTTCCTAAGAGTTGTTTGCCCATTATTGATTTGTAGAAGAATTGTTATTCCAATTAAAATTTGGATGATAATCCTGGGTTATAATAGTTCGAATATGGGTTGTTGGGTCTATTAATAGCATTTAAGGTTTCAACTGGGTTACAATAGTTCGAATAAGGGTTGTTGGGTCTATTACTAGCATTTAAAGTCTCATATGAAGGTTGAACATCCACAGGTTATAATAGTTCGAATATGGGTTGTTGGGTCTATAATAGCATTTAAGGTTTCATATAAAATTATAATAATTCGAATAAGGGTTGTTGGGTCTATTAATAGCGTTTAAAGTCTCATATGAAGGTTGAACATCCACAAATTGCCCGAGATGAATTCTCTTCCATCATAGGAGCTGTTGGAGAATAATTCATCCCATAATGATCTAATTTGATGAATTCTCTTCCATCACAGGAGGTGTTGAAAAATAATTCATCCCAAAATGATCTTATTTCTTTGATATTGCAGCAATCTGCGAAGCTAACATAGATATTGCATCAGAATCATGGATATTAGCTACTCTTTTAGGATTTACCCGTTCAAAGGGCCATTGAAAATTTTTGGTAGCCATCTCTTGTATTAATGAATAAGCCTCATCAAAAGGTTTTGACATTAACAAACCACCAGCCGCAGTATCTATAATCAATCTAAGGGATCCCACTAATCTATTATAAAAAGTTTGAATTATTAAGCAATCTTGTAACAAATGATGAGGGCATTTTCTAAGAAGATCTTTAAATCTCTCCCAAGCTTCATATATTGACTCTCCATCAATCTGACAGAATGATGTTATGTCATTTCTAAGTTTAGCAGTTTCGGATGGAGGGAAATATTTGGATAGAAATTTCTGTGAAAGTTGGATCTTTAAATCTCTCCCAAGCTTCATATATTGACTCTCCATCAATCTGACAGAACGATGTTGTCATTTATAAGTTTAGCAGTTTTGGATGGAGGGAAATATTTGGATAGAACTTTCTGTGAAAGTTCTCCCCAGCTTTGGATGGAGGGAAATATTTGGATAGAAATTTCTGTGAAAGTTCTCCCCAAGTTCTAATACCTTGGATGGAGGGAAATATTTGGATAGAAATTTTTGTGACAGTTCTCTCCAAGTTCTAATAGTTATATATTGACTCTCCATCAATCTGACAGAATGATGTTATGTCATTTCTAAGTTTAGCAGTTTTGGATGGAGGGAAATATTTGGACTGACAGAACGATGTTATGTCATTTATAAGTTTAGCAGTTTTGGATGGAGGGAAATATTTGGATAGAACTTTCTGTGAAAGTTCTCCCAGTTTAGCAGTTTTGGATGGAGGGAAATATTTGGACTGACAGAACGATGTTATGTCATTTATAAGTTTAGCAGTTTTGGATGGAGGGAAATATTTGGATAGAACTTTCTGTGAAAGTTCTCCCCAGCTTTGGATGGAGGGAAATATTTGGATAGAAATTTCTGTGAAAGTTCTCCCCAAGTTCTAATACCTTGGATGGAGGGAAATATTTGGATAGAAATTTTTGTGACAGTTCTCTCCAAGTTCTAATAGATTGATGGAGGGAAATATTTGGATAGAAATTTCTGTGACAGTTCTCCCCAATTTCTAATAGATCCATGTGCTAACAAATTTAACCACATCTTAGTCTTATCCCTAAGTGAAAAAGGAAAAAGTCTAACTGGGCTAACGAGTTTAACCACATCTTAGTCTTATCCCTTAGTGAAAAAGGAAAAAATCTAAGCCTAACGACATCGTTTGAGACTCTGTCATATTTAAAAGTAGCACATAGTTCTAAAAAACTAGCGAGGTGTAAATTAGGATCTTCATTTGGTGTTCCTCCAAATTGATTATTTTGTACCATTTGGATAATAACAGGTTTAAACTCAAATGAATTAGCAGCTACATCAGGATTTTGGATAGATAAGTGAATTTCATCTGCTGTAGGGTTTGCATAATCTCGTAAGGGTCTAGGTTGGTGTTCATTTTCTATTCCTTGATTGTTCATGTTATTTTCCACTGTATGACAATTTATAGGTTTTATTCTTAATCTTCTAATCATTCAAACAGTGTGTTCTAATTCCAAATCGTAAGGTATAAGATTTTTAGGTCCAAATTTGCGCATACAATTTGAAATCAATACACAGTAATATAATTAGCTAAATATAAAATTAAGTTACAATTTAAGTAAAAATTTTTAATAATCCTAAATTGTCCATTACTCTTATACTCCCCGAAAATGGCGCCAAAAACTTGATCGACTTTTTGTTAATTGACAAATACAAGAATTTGATGGCGCTACTAGAAGATTTAATTTCCAGCAATGGCGTCCAAAGACTTGGTTGCGACTTTATAGTTGTGTCTAATTTGATTAAGATGTATAAATATAATATTTAATAATGTTAAAGTCAAATTTGACAACGCAAGTATACGTATCGCTCAAGTAATATAGGGCTCTAATCTAGTTATCGATCCCATAGGGAGAAATAAAATACTATGGACTAAGGCTTAATAAAAAGTAATAATAGATATTAATCCCATAGGGAGTAGTTTAGAATTACGAACTAAGATTTTAGAAAAGCAATACTGGTTATCGATCCCACAGGGATAAATAGAATACTACGGACTAAGGCTTAATAAAAAGTAATACTTTGTCAACGCAAGTATACATATCGCTCAAGTAATATAGGGCTCTAATGGAGTCCTAGATATCGAACAAGTATATGTATCGCTCAAGTAATATAGGGCTCTAATGGAGTCCTAGATATCGATCCCACAGCAAGTATATGTATCACTCAAGTAATATAGGGCTCCAATAGAGTCCTAGATATCGATCCCATAGGGAGTAACTTTAGAACTACGAACTAAGATTTTAGAAAAGCAAATCTTAGATATCGATGTCAACACAAGTATACATATTGCTCAAGTAATATAGGGCTCTAATGGAGTCCTAGATATCGATCCCACAGGAGGTAGTTTAGAATTATGGACTAAGACCTTAGAAAAGCAATACTTTAATCACAACAACGACGTTTAATTTGCTTATCTGTCACTAATAGGCTAGTTAAATATACGGACTAAGATTTTCTAAAAAGAAATACTTCAATTACAACAACGAAGTTCAATCTGCATATCTGTCACTAATAGGCAATTGAAATAATTATGTAATTTTATCTATAAAATAACTAAATATGCTAATGAAGGTACGATTGTGATATATAAGAAAGCATCCTTCTCCTTATCAAGAAATAATAGTGAAATGGACAAAATGAATTAGTTTAATTTATATTGTGCCAAATAGGATCATACCTATTCTTTACCCTTTGGTCCAGGCATAAAGAACATTGACTAATCCTATACTTGGTAACTGATTCTGCGGCTAGGCAGGAGGGATACCGGCTCTCACTTCGGAGTTCCCACATTCCCTACACCTGAGGGCTAACATCTACATATTAGCACCCAAACGATAGGATTGAATTGGGGATTTTAGTCTGTCACTCTAAAATCTCCAATTCTACGCCTGATAATATTATTTCTCTATTTATTTGCACCCAAATTCCAAGGGCTTTGACCTCCCTGAATCTTGGATGTAATCTTCACTTTAGTTGTAAAACTCAACATATTTTAACAAATCAATTGGCCAGATTGAAAGTAAATTAAGATCGAAATGAAAAGATCATCACAATTTCTTAAACATTTTCATGGCTTCACCAATTCAAATAATCATTTCACAAATCTCGAGGCAAGGAGAAAGACAGAGAAAACTACTCAGATCTCATGGGAAAAGTGCAACAAAACTCAAAATTCATATATAAATTCAAAGTCATACAAACTATAATAAATCAATAAACTTATCTCTAATTTCTCCTCAAGTAAACTCCTCAAAGTTCCTCTGAATCTCTTCCTTTCTTTACATCACACAGAACACCTCTTCTAAATTGCAAGGAAGAAGAAATCTTTCACTTTCCCTCCACTCTTACAATCTCTCAGATAAGTCCTCACAATCTCTTCACTGTAATGGAACCTTTATAACCTCCAGGCCCTCTAGCCTTCTTTAGCGCTCTCTAGCGCTCTCTAGATCTCTCTATTTTTGGCCCAAATGTTCTTTTAAAGTTGTGGATGAGCTTTCCCAAGAGTTACCTAAGCATCCCTTCAAAATTTGGCCTTATCCAAAGCTTGAGTAGGCATTAACCGTCAATCTCACCGTCGGCGACCTAGTTCAATTCTCCACATTTTGGTCCTTTTCGCTCCAAATTTGCTTTTTTTTGCATTTTTTTGCTCCAATGACCCTATTTCATCATTCCTGTAAAAAAAACATAAAAAATACCTTTCTTTAAAGCGCAATATCATAAAAAATAGTATAAAATAGGTATGAAAATCTCAACATATTTTCCTCTCGTCACTTATGAATTAGGACATTGCTTTAAATGCTTGCTAGAATAAGGTAAGGTGTAGTTAGGTTTTTCATAAATCTGGCTATTATTATAATTTCAAACTATTCAAACATTTTATTCAATGCCTTTTATATGATTAGTGAGTTTGAATTGTGTGCATTAGTATATCACGATGATCTTATGCATAGAGTCATATCCAATCGAGAGGAGCCATAAGGATTTAAGCTAAAATATTTTTGATAGGTGCCCCTAGCTCTCCTCCTATGATGCATGACTCAATATGGTTGCATTTAAATAACTTGATGTAACCATTTTTATTACAGGTCATGTTTTTTGAGATTTTTTTCATGTAATTTGCTTAGGAACTTTAATATTAAGTTTGTATCTAAAATAATTTATAAGCATGTGTTTTAAAGAACTTCATGTATGGAACCATGTGATGAAAACCAAGAGTGGTGTGCCTATGACTTGTAACTTAATTTTGAATTGCACTTTTAACATAGATATTAGGATCAAACATGTATATGTGGAGCCTGACAACAATTTTTGGTTTTTTGGGATACGTTACTGACCTAACAACACCTGAGTTTTTCATTTAATTCTTTGGTTTGCTCTACATTATGTTGAGTGTTATGATTCTCATTTCCTTTTATTTCTAGTTTGTCTGTGACCACTTTGTATATGAAACATAAGCTCTCTAAGTTAAAAAAATATTTTCTTACAAAATTTTAATAAAGAAAGAGTGATGTTAATGAAAATTTAGGATTAAAATATCTTCACTGTAAAATCAAAATTTACTTTCTTACACATCATTCAAACAAGATTTAAAATGGATTAGCATGACGGGAATTACCGAAGTCATACTTAATAGGTCTTATATAATATAGAGTACTCTAAATGACTGCATCATTTTTGAATTTCCAAAGGAGAAGTGCTCGTGCTTCTCCAACCCAAATTGTCAAGCATAAATTTCTATATTTAGCCTAAAATGATTAAGTTGCTAGAGGCTCCCTAACAAAGATGGGTGATGCAGATTTTATGCTAGTAATATTTTTTGACACCCTAACACACGTGATATCAAGACTATGAAATACGGAGGATAATCACAATAAAATTTTACTTTGATAAAATTAGTTTCTCTTTTAAATATTTAAAGCTGCCACTCATAGTGATCTAATGTATTTTTTTAATTTTAAATAGTCACTAGGTTGCAAACACAAATATACTATCGTAAAAGTAATTAAGGGCTCTAATGAAGTCCTAAGTATCGATCCCATAGGGAGGTGGAAATTCTTATAATAACAACACAAAGACACAACATCAAAACTAGAGAAAACTTAAGTAAGAAAGCAGGTTGAAGTTTGTATTAAATAACTAAGGAAACTATGTTTACTACACTAATCTCTAAACTTCCAAGTTAAATCTAATGTTATGAAGCAAATTTTTATAACTAAGGGCTCAAACTTTAGAAAGTATCCTTCCCCTTTATAATGAGGTTATAGTCAGTGAATTATCCAAATTTTAATAAAATTGTATTGTGTAAAATAGGAGCAATTTATTCTATATCCTCTTTACAAGTGACAAAGAACATTGACTAATCCAGAGTTTAGTCACTAAATCCGTAGTTAAGCTGGGAAGATACTTGCGCTCACTTCAGAGTTCCCACATTTCCCTCACATGAGGGTTAACATCTCGCTTTAGTTTTGAAACCTCTGAACCAAATTGGAGATTTTGGTGTGTCACCGTAAAATCTTCAATTCCACACGCATCAAAAGTATATTTCCTTATTTATTTGCACTCAATTCCATGTACTACATTCTCATCCACGAAATCAAATGTGTTTCTTACTTAGTTGTAGAAAGCATAGCCCTCTCAAATCTTAAGTTTTCACAATAAATTTTAATAATTCAATTGACCAGATCAATAAGTAAATGAACTTAAATCTGAATCATTACAGTTAAGAAATTAAAACACTTTCAAACAATTTCGATTCTTCACATAACTATACACATTATAGGGAGAAGGATAAAAAAATTACTCAGAATTCATGAAGAAGTTAAAATCAAAATTTTGATTTATATATATAGAAACAAGTTTACACAATAACTAAAAATAAAGTAAAACAACTTATCTCAATCACTTACCCAAGAAAATCCTTTGAAGTTCCTTTAAATTACTTTCTATCCTTACAATGCCTCTCAATACTCTTTTAGAAATGTAATGAAGAAGAAAACTCTCCTCTTACAACTCTTAGAGAAAATCTTCCCTAACTCTTTCACAACCTTACACCTTTCCCTACCCCCTTCATTTCTATCATAAAATACTTATTATATAATGTAGGGTCGAATTTCTAAGAGTTTCTTTTGGCATCCTCTTAAAAATCTATCCAAATTTAATGAATTTGGAGGAGAAACCATTTCTGGTGCTTAGACGCCAAAATCAGGCACTTAGGTGCCACTTTCTCTGGAGTCTGGTGCTTAGGAGCTAAAATCAGGCACTTAGGTGCCACCTTCTCTGGATTCTGGTGCTTAGGTGCCAGATCAGGCACTTAGGTGCCAGTTCAACTTTTCTAAATAGCCGCCTTTTACCTCCAAATTCCTTCCTATTTGCTTCCTTTAAGATCCAAATGCCTAAACTTAGTATACTTACAAAAAAAACATGAATTTTTTTTCGTTAAATTAAAATATCACTAAATATGAGCATTAAATGTATGTTCAAGAGTTGAGTATTTTTAGGCATGTCTGAGTACAAAAAGTCATTTTAAAATAATTTTTAAAATATAGCTTATTGAGGACAAATAAGTTTTAGCCTCTTTTATGAAAATTTTTTTTTCTTCCCTCAAACTTCAATTTTTTTTTTATAGGTAAAACATCTAGTGCAAAAATGTAGGAAGAAAGAAAATAATAAATATAATAAATAAGACTAACCATCTGTACAGGGTTTTGAACATGTTTTTACGTAGGTACTAAAAAATGTATTTGCAATATGTAAATTTTCCTTGAGCCTGTTATATCCAAAATATTTGCTAAGGAGAGTTCTAAAAATAAACATTAAATGTAAAAACAACAGTAATATAGCTAAAGCAAATAACCTAATATCACAGATAACAAGTTTTAGTACCACAATTAAACATAAGATGTAAACACATACAAGTAAATATCATAGACACAAAACAAAACTAAACTCCATTCATAAAAATATTAATCTAAGTACTCCTCATTGTCATTATCATCATCATCTTCTCCCTCTTCAAGATCTATATTCTCCTCAATATCTCCACTATCATAAGCAGTAAAGCTGGGGCATGTTAGAAATTGCATTGTGAGATTGCCCCTAATTAATTGCATCATTGCCTCATGTAAGCAATATCAAACTCCACTCGCCTTTGCATATAATCATCATTATTGTACATGTGACCTTCTATGCTTTTTACCTGAATCTATAATGTCAAAATATATCCTTGTTGAAGAAGTAGTTGCTCCATTACTGAATCCAATGAAGAAGTACTAGAAGTAGAAGGTCTAGAGGTAGAAGTAGAGGGTTTGGACGTTGAGATAGAAGGAATATAAGTGCTTCCACCTCTCATTCTTAACTTAACATGTATTTGATAAGTATGCATATTTGGCTTGTTGAAGGGTTTAAGGGGTTGAAAAGCTCTTTCCATCTCCCATGTATAACATCAGATTTCTCGCATAAAATAAAAATTAAATGAAGATACTCTAAACCTCCAGTAGTCCCCCCTTCTTGAAGAAATGAGGACATTTTGGTAGATAAGAGAGCCAATATTTATGTGTTTCCTTTGTTGAATACAAAGGTTCAATTTGGTTCTCTCTTTAGTAACTTCAGTAAGATGATTGGAAGGCAAAAGTTTTGTAGAAATAAAATAATACCATGCTTTGGAGCGTGCATTCAACATTAAGGTAGAGAAATTTACCTTGTGATTGTTCTTCACTTTCCCAAATCCCCTTCCATCTGTGAAAAATGCAATAATCTCATCTAAATTTGATTTAGAAGTCTTGAATGAAGAGTATTCACAATCAATGACATCCTGTAACTGATAAAGATTTTAAGAGTAAATTCTACTTTTTTCCTACAAAAGAATACGCGGTCATTAGAGGCCTCACGGAGGGTTGTGTAAAATTGTCATACAATCGAGATAAAGACAAGTGTAGTAAATAACAGAAGTTTTCCCAATGCCAAACCATAATCAAATTTTATATCGCTCCCCTATGCATAAAGAAAGCTTGCTTTTGAATTAACTTTATCATGTCGAGTTCAGTATTATATCGGTATCGGGCTTTAATGCTTACAAACCTCGTTGAATCAAAACCATCACTTATTTTCCCCCTCTTCAATTTAGGAGCCATTAAAATTTATAAAATAATCCACACTCATTACAGATAAATTCACAATAAAGGTTTATGAACTCCAAAAATTGAAATCAATAAAGGTTTATGAACACTATGGATTTTTCACGATATTTCTCCAAAGCTTTAAATTTTTTGGTATTTCCCCAATGTAGAATAAATCCATGGTGAAAATAAAAAATTTCTAAATTAAAGTGAAGCTCTTATCTAGAGAAGAAGAAATCCAATATTTTTAAGCTGCGAAGTTGCTTAAAAAACTAATGTATGGACGCTCTAGGGCGTTGCTCAGTGTGCCTCATAAAGAAGAAGAAGAAACAAGTAAAAAATGGTGGAAATGCAGCCCATTTTCATGATTTGTAGACCGATTTCGTGGTTTAGCTAATCCAACGCCTAGGCGCCAAATTCAACGCTAAGGCACCGACGCTAAAAATTTTTTATTTTTTTATTTTTTTTTATTTTTTAATTCTAATAAAAGCATTGAACACCAAGGAACTCCAAACTTTGTTTAGCCTAATTTTGCATTAATTATCATAATTAACTAATATTTCAACTTCCAATCTTTCACAAAAACACAAAACTCATTTATATATATAAATCCAAACAATTACAAACTAACATTTGAAATCTCGACATATAAAGCTGTGTCATAAATCACACCAACAACTTGGTGTTGAAAAACTAAAATCAAATACCAAAACATAAGCAATCCCGAAATGATTAATTAATAAACTTTATCACACAAAAAATAGAAAAGCTCTTTTCATTTGAAATTCATAACTTTAAAGCCACTACACACCTTTATTCTCATCACTTGCTTCCTCTCTAAGGTCTCCCATAGATTGGTGATGCACATGTAAGTTATAGAAAGGATGGTTATAAAATTAATTTTTTTATTCATTGTCAATCCAAATGTTTTTCTAATACATCCATATTGTTGCCCCTTCAAAAAGTACAGTATGATCAAATTGTTGTTTGATTCACCAATCCAAATGGTCACACTGATCAGAAATGTTGTTAATCACGTTTATAATATTAATCATCTCTTTCTTCAACATGTTAATATTCATTAAAATAATACATAAATTATTCTGAAGTTGGAGTTGTAAAAATGGTGTTAAATTTTTAGTCGATTGATCCATAGAAACTTTTCTATCATCCACTTCTTCATTATCTAAGCCTTCAAAGTGAAAGCTGGGTCCATAGGTTACCAAGGAAGAAGTACCTTTCCATATTTTCATAAGAAACTTATGCTTGGCTACAAAGCAAGAAAATTGAAGAAGGATGTCTGAATTCATAATAAGATTCATTTAATATTAAGCCAAGAATAGATCAAACCATTAAAGACGCCACATCAATTGTTCTTCTAATTTGAATACAATAATTTAGGATAGAACTAGCCTTCATCAGTTTACTGAGATTCATTGTAGGAAGTAATTTTGCATAAATGAAGAAATGCTAAATCTTTAAGGCAGAATTTAATAAAGAAGAAGGGAAACTTACATAACAATCATCTTTTGTTTCCCAATTTCCATCTTCATCCGTAAAAAAAATTAAAGACTTCATTTAAATTGTCTCTTGTAGGAGAGAAGTTGGAATAATGACAAATTGGAGCATGCTCTATCAAGAAAAATTCATTGATTCTTGAAGGACAAAGAGGTACCCACCTACCTCAAACATAGACAACACGCTGGTTAATCCAATTAAGAGTAACATCAAATTCTTTCATGACAAAAATGACTGCTACAGTAGTTGTGTAGCATAGTACGTCTCATTGCCTTTGCACGATTATTTCTTCCACATGACTACCAAGAGTATTGAAATCTTAATTAATAAAACCTCTTCCCATGATAAATTTCCTCTTCACAATGTTCCTATCATATAATTTCCGCACATCAAAATTGATGAACTTACTTTAGTTGAAGTTCCCATATTTGTATTTTCCTTTGGAGTTGGAAGTCATTATAATAAGAATAGTGAACCTTTCCATCTCTAAAAAATTGAATTAATTCTAAATGATGGGTTCTAGTTATATAGAGAAAAATTTGGCAAAAAATCATCAATAGAAGCTTCAAGGCGGTCTTTTTAACTGCAACACCTAGGAGCCAGATTTATGAGCCTAGGTGCCGAACGCTTTATAAGTTAGTGCTTAGGTGCCGATTTTCATCACCTAGAAGCCAGTGCACAGTTATGCATCACCTCCTCTAAGGTCCAAATAACACTCATTACTTCTTTAAAATTCAATAATTAAAGTGTTTTATGTATTTTTTTAACATGTAGGTCTCTAAAGCACAAAAAATTCATTGAAAGAGCTTATTTAAAATACAAAAATTAAAAATAACTACAAAGATAACTATGGGTTGCTTCCCACAAAGCGCATAGTTTAACATCGTCTGCCCGATATTTCCAATCTTTACTCTCGGTGACTCAACATTGAAACCTCTTTAATAGTATATCTCTGAATATCAAAGTAAGGTTTCAACCTACGTCCATTGACCTTAAATATTTTCATAGTTTTTGGATCTTGAATATCCACTACTCCATATGGGTAAACTTTTATAACAATATATGACCACATCCATATGTATTTAAGTTTTCTACAAATAATTTGAATATTATATTGTGGAATAGAACATCTTGTCCATTTTCGAATTCCTTTTTTATTATCTTCCGATCTTGCTAGTTTTTCATTTTTTCTTTATAAATCTTAGCATTTTGATAAGATTCATTTCTGATGTCATCAGGCTTATACAACTACAATAGTTTTTTATCACCAGGATGTTTTAAATTAAAATTAAATTCCATAATTCCTCAATAAACTCTGTGCTACAGTTCTACTAGTAGGTGACAAGTCATTCTAAAAAAAAGTCTATACGGGTACATTCCTATAAGAGTTTTGTATGATGTCCTGCAAGCCCATAATGCAGCTAGCATACCAAAAAAAATTGTTAGGATTTCTAGGTTTTTTCAAAATTCTTTTAATTTCACGGTTAGATAATTCAACTAGACTACTGGTCTAAGATGATAAGAAGTTGAGATCTGATGTTTAATATAAATTTTTTCAACTAATTTCTCAATTATTTTATTCATAAAATGAGATCCCCCATCCATAATGATTACTCTTGACCTTCTATATCTAGTAAAAATATTTTTCAGTAAAAATTTTGAAACACTCCGAGCATCACAGCGAGGTAAAGAAAACTCTTCAATCCACTTTAAAACTTAGTCTACTACGATTAATATATATAATTTACCAAAATAGGGTACAAATGGTCCCATAAAATCCAATCCCCAAACATAAAAAATTTCAACTTCCAATGTAAAATTTAGAGGCATTTCATTTCTTTTTGAAATATTTCTGACTCGCTGACAATGATCACATGTTTTTACATAAGTATCAACATCCCTAAATAGAGTAGGCAAATAAAGTTTAGATTGCAAAATCTTGTGTTCACTTTTGTCAATTCAAAAATGTCCTCCAAATTCAAAATTATGGCATTTTTGAATAATTTGTTGGGTTTCCTCTTAAGGTACACATTTCTTAATAGCTTGATCTTTACATTACTTGTACAAATATGGATCATCCCAAAAGTAAAACTTGCATCGTGAATAAATTTCTTCTATTATTGTGTTGCCAATCCATATGGTAAAAGATCACTAATAATAAAGTTAATTATGTTTGCATATCATTGTATTTTCTTTTCATTATTAGCATATAAATTTTCATCAGGAAAATTTTCATTAATTTTACTTTCAAGATTACGTAATTTTTTATGCTCCAGCTGAGATAAATGATCCTCTATTTGATTATCAGTTCCCTTCCTATCTACTACTACAAAGTAAAATTCATACATTAGAAGGATCCATCTACTTAATCTTGGTTTTGCTTCCTTCTTCTGCATCAAATATCTTATAGCAGAGTGATCAATATGCACAATACATTTAACTCTGATTAGATATGATCTAAACTTATAAAAGCATTTATATAATTGGTAATAAATCTTCTTCTGCAGTGGTGGAATTAATTTAACTTGTGGTCACCAAATTAGAAATTGTCGGTCGCCGGAATGGATATCCCGATGCCCGGTTTTAAAAAATCTTTAATTTAATTTTATAAATATAATTTAGAGAAAGTAATATTTCAATTTTTGAAAATACAATAACGAACTCATCTCATATCTATAATAGTTTAAATGATCAAGCATGACACCTCAAGTAATATATCTACCTCAAAGGATAAATACACTACTTGCTGGTGGTGCTCAAATAAATAAACTAAAGAATTTATGATGCCTATTTTAGCCTGCAAAAAAAAAAAAAAACCATTTTCTATGTTAACCGACAAGTTCACCTATCTAATATGAAAGATTATATAGGGTTTATTTTAGGCTGGTTTCTTAAAGTTTCCTATAAGGGCAAGCTACAATAGTTAATTACATCTTAGATAAATAAAGTCACCTAAAAAAACTGTCGATTTAGACAAGGAAATATTGTCTTCAAGGAATTTAAAAGAATAGGGCTTTTCAAAGATCGGGCAAAGAGGTGTCAAATGGGGATGGCTTAAATTTGTAACATTAATTTTAGGAATCCAAAGGGAGAAGCTAGGGGTTGTCATAAATCATAAGGAGAAGCTTGGTGACTTCACAAATTATTCTATGGTTTGACTTTAATTTCGAAGAGATAAATTATCAAGTGTTTGATCTTGTAAATTATTATTATTTAGGGCTTACATTTACATGGCATAATCATTCAAGTAGCCTGAAAGATAGGAGGAGTTATTTCTTAACAAATGACAACCTTGGAATCTTAAAATGAATTATTTCTTAAATTGCACAACATGATTGTGCAAAGGCCTAGAGATAAAGTAAGGATTTATGTTGCACTAGACAGAGTATCTCGAAGTTCTATGGCTTGTTATGTAATCTAAAGAAAGGTGTGATGTTGTAGAACCTCATGTTGTTGTTGATTACTATTGTAGATTGCTGCCCATGGAGTTAACTAAAAGCTCCTCGATGAAGTAGAAATCATAGAGTCTAATGTTCAAAGTTTTTTCCAGGTGTTTTTTGGTTATTTAAACATTATGGGGGAAGTTAAAGTTGATTAGAGTGACACTGGTTAGGATTTCCTTGTTCCCTCATTCCGGTACAACCATTTTCTTCTGAACTTACTTAGTTTAAACGTGTTATTAAGCTCATTTAAACCAGGGAGATCTCATTAGCAATTGTGCGTTACCTCGTTTGAGAGACTCCCATAAATTTAGAAGAAAATTTTTTATTTAAACGCATTTCAAAGGATTTATGGTTACCTTTGAAAGTGTTTAATTTAGTTTTAAAAATTATTGATTAATTTTTAAAAGTGGTTTTGTTTTGCAGGTTAAGTAAAATTCACAACCAAGCCTTTATGATGTTTTTTAAAGAGAGAGTAAATTGTTGTAAATAAAATAAGAGAAAGTAAATAAAATTATAAAAGCATACTTGTCATCTTCTTGCTACGCCCACTGAAAGATTAGCTTTTGCATTATATATGACTGTGCAAGAACATAAAATAAGAAGTGTAAGTGAAGGTGTATCTATCAAACCCTAAGTCATGAGTTGATGAGTCCCTAAATGTTTTAGTGGATGATTTTTTGGGAAAAAGTATAATAAGTTCAACTGTCCTTCAAAATATCTAAAAGATTTTAAAATGTTCAGAGCTGAACCCTAAAAAACTTTTAAAATCCTTTGAAATATTTTGAGTTCACTTGACCTTATTAATGTATTTTCTATTTATCCAAGTTGATGCTCAATATTTCTAATTGTAGCTCCTTGACTTAGTAACTAATTTCTCATTTGTAGTACCACTTCTTTTATAGACAACTTCTTCTCCTTAAATTGTGAATTACTGTTAAAATTTGAAGGATAAGTAGGTCTATAATCACTATTCCCTTGGATGTTTCGGTTTCCCAATGAGTTTACTTGATTGTTCCCCCATTGTTGATTATTACCACCCGTAGTATTATCCCAATTAAAATTGGGATGGTTCTTCCAATCTGGGTTATAATAATTCAAATATGGGTTATTCTACTTGTTATTTATGGAATTCAAATTTTCTAATGATGTTTGAGAATCTGCCATTTGGCCCAATGAATTCTCTTCAATCATAGATATTAGCTGAGAAAATTCATTCCAAATTGGTCTTACTTCCTTAAAGTTGCAACAACTTGATTTGCTAACATGGAAAAACCATAAATTTCATGAATGTTGGCTACTTTCTTAAGATTTACCCTCTCATAATGCCATAAAAATTTATTGGTAGCCATCTCTCTTTTTAAATCATAAGTGTCATTAAATGTTTTTGACATCAATGAACCACCAATAACGACATCAATAATAGATCTAAGAGATCCAACTAATTCATTGTAAAATGTTTGAGTTATTAACCAATTTGGTATAACATTGTGTGGGCACTTTCATAAGAGTCTTTAAATTGCTCCCATGCTTCATAGATAGATTCCGCTTCAAACTGACTAAGAGATGTAATATCATTTCTAAGCTTCACAGTCTTTGATGGTAAAAAATATTTAACAAGGAATTTTTGTGGTAAATCACTCCAAGTTCTGATAGATCCAAGTGATAACAAATGTAACCCTATCTTAGCATTATCCCAGAGTGAGAAAGGAAATAATCTAAGTCTTATAGTATCATCAGATACACCATCATATTTAAATGTAGCACACAATTCTAGAAAATTGGCTCGATGTAAATTTAGATTTTTAATTGGTGCTCCCCAAACAGATTATTTGATGTCATTTTGATAATAATAGGTTTAAACTCAAATGAATTAGCCACTACATCGGGTTTTTGAATACTACGATGAAGTTAATCCACCATAGGGTTTGCATAATCTCTTAAAGGTCTAAACTCTTCAATATTTTGATTATTTTGATTTTTCATTTCTTGAAATTTTTCAGTAATTTTTATTTTTTTTAATTCTTCTAATAGTTCTTTCTAATTCAGAGTCGTAAGGTACAAGTTTTGCAAAACCTGAACTACGCTTACATTACTATAAAACACAATAACATAAAATAAAATAAAGCAAAAATTAAAAACACACAAACAAAAATTTAATATAAAAACAATACTACAATATTCTTAAAATAAATATTAAAATTTAAATAAGACTTACTAAAAATTTTGTTATCCAAAAACTTCTTTTTGAATTTTTTTTTTGCAAATTACTAATATTTTTCTCCTTCCTCAGTAATGGTGCCAAAAACTTAATTCTGACTTGTTATATTTAAAGATGTAAAATGCGATGTATGCATTTATATTTATAATATTTCAGTATGGGATACTACGCAAGTATACATATCATTATAAAGTAATATAAAACTTTCTAATTGAGTCTCGAAAATTGAACCCACAAGAAGGATTAGTTTTAGATAACAAAATACATAGCAATATATATTCGTACTCAAACTTAAGATGCTATAATAGGAATAAAAGTTTTATTTTTTTAATAATTTTTGATAATTTAAGATAAAGGAAGCAAGTAATTAACTTAACTAAAATACTTGCAAGATTAAGGAAATATTAGTAAAATATTTTTTTCCTTATCATGAATTAGTGATAAACATAAAAATTAAGTTAGTGAAGTATGTTAAATGTGTTGTGCTAAATAGGAGCAATAGTATTCTTTACCCTTACTAGAGATGCTATAAAGAACATTGGTTAGTCTATATTTTGAATTGTCTTGAAGACGGGCTAGGTAGGGAAGATACTATTCTCCCTTATCTCCCTCCACTTGAGGGCTAACATCTTGTATCAAAACCTAAAACTATAAATCAAATTGGTGGCTTTAGTCTATCAATCTAAAGTTCTTTAATTCTTCACCCTTGAAGATATATTTCCTTATTTATTTGCACTCAACCCCATGAACTACATTCTCATTCATAGAATCATTATGTGATTCCAACCATTTGTTAACTGAGATAATACCATCTCGGATCTTACATATTCTCAAAATAGGTTTTAACATCTTAATTGGATAGTAAATGAAGTGCAAGGTCTTGAATCATCACAACTTCTTCCAAAATTGAAGTTTAATACTTCACACAACTTCCTTTAAACAATTAATCACTTATCATTTTAAGAAAAAAGATAAAGAAAACTACTCAAAATCCAGGGAGAAAACATAACCACACATGAGTTTAAAATTAAAAATCTCGCGCACAGACAAGAAATCTAAATTAAAAACCAAGTGTAGTCATAAAGATAAATGCTTATCTCAAATCATCTCCATAAAATGTCTTGAAGTTCCTTTGAATTATCTTCCTTCTCTCACAATACAAAATAACAAATAAAATTAAATAAAATAAAGTAAAAGGTGGGTTGCGGCAGCGACAGCAATGGGCGGTGGTGGTGACGACTGTTGTAAATTTTGGTAGTTGGTTGCTGGCCTCCTCTTTTAGAAAATCTAAATCTTTTCTTATAAAAATATAAAGGGTGCTTTGGTGCCTCTACAAAAAGCTGTCTCCATTCATTGAATCTTCTAGAAGTTGTCTCCTCAAAAGCCAATTGAATGAATTTTCGTGTCCATGGGCTATTTCCCACGCTTTATCAAGGGTTGCTTCAAACACCTCTTCAAAATTCCACTCCAATTATTATTTCTTCAAGTAACTAACTATGGCGCTTAAGTGTGATGTACGTAGCGCTTAGGTGCCCTAGTTCATTTTTGCACATTTCTTCTTTTTTGCTCCAAATTTGACCTTTTTTTACTCCTTTTAGCATTTTTTATCCATTTGATTATACCTACAAGAAAAATACACAAATACCTTTCATTAAAGCGTAATATCTCAAAAAAAAAGGTATAAAAATGTGTACAAAAATCCTATATATTTTAGGTGTATCACCTACCTATATTGAACTTAAAATCATTTCAAACATTAAGTTCAATGTATGTTGAACTTAAAACAACTTAAGTTCACCTACATTGGAATTAAGCTATTTTAGTCCTTAGGTTTTACTTACATTGAAACTAAAACAATTTAAGTCCTTCCTACATTGAACTTAAATCATTATAATCCTTAGGTTCTACTTACATTGAACCTAAAATACCTTAAGTCCAACCTACATTATACTCAAATCTTTATGTTCTACCTACTTTAAACCTAAAACATTTTAATTCCTATCTACATTGGACTTAAACCACTTAATACCTTAGGTTCTACCCCATTAAACCTAAAAATAATTCAAGTCCTACCTACAATGGACATAAACCATTTTAATCATTAGGTTCTACCTACATTGAACCTAAAACATCTTAAGTCCTACCTACATTAGACTAAAACAAATTTTAATCCTTAGGTTCTACCTGCATCAAACCTATAACAACTTAGTTCTACCTACATTGGACTTAAACCACTTAAATCCTTAGGTTCTGCCTACACTGAACCTAAAAATAATTGAAGTCCAACCTACATTGGATGTAAACCATTTTAATTCTTAGGTTCTATCTACATTGAACCTAAAACATCTTAAGTCCTACATACATTGGACTTGATCATTTTTAATCCTTGAGTTCTACTTATACACCAAAATAATATAATATTTTAAATACATATTTTATGCTTATTTTTGGTGATATTGTACTTTAAAAAAGGGTATTTTCATGTTTTTGTTGCCGGTATATCTTTTTTAGGTATTTAGACTAAAAATGGCAAATAGCACAAAATTTGGAGCCAAAACAACAAATTTTGGGAGCCTAGCGCATGATGCGCCAGGTCGGGGCATGATGCGCCGTTTGATAAAGAACTGGCGCATGATGCACCAGATCAGTGCATGATGCGCCAGAGAGTACTTTTTGCAAATTAATGCAGTTCGAGACAAATTTTGCTCAATTTTTCAAAAATATTCTTGTTCTACTGTCGACACTATTTTGGGTTGTGGCGTCTGTTGCTCGTTGGAAGTTGTCAGTCACCGGAATAGAAATCCTGTCACCTGCTTTGGAAGGACATTTAATTTACATATACATATATATATATATATATATATATATATATAT